>JAJJWW010010150.1:0-11178 GCA_023531295.1 Papaver armeniacum | reverse complement strand
TGACTTCGTTCTTCATCAACTTTATGTTCCAATTTCTGTTGACGACAAGGAGTTCGGGGACGATAAAGAATTTTTCAACAAATCTCAATGTCTAGGAAACTTCTTATGAGAATTTATTCTTGTGTTTAAGAAGGATGACTAGGGTTTGGAATAGCAATTATTATGACTACACATAGCTATTTCAACGACTTTCATCTTGCAATATTTTTAGATTTATTTATTTAAATAAATTCTAAAGTTACTTGGAAGATGATTTTTGCAGTATTTAATCTTTTTGATTTTATATATTGCAATTGCTTATGAGATGTATGCCTTTACGTTCGTGAACTGTACAAGTATCTCATAAATGCTTAAATGTTAAGTCTATTATGTCTCTATGCAAATATTGATAAAAGATAGAATGAACTTTTGGAATATTCCGCAGTATGTTTCCCTGATCCATGTGATTTGTTAATGTCCAAAGAAATCCTTATTTTGTTGTAAAACTAAGGTAACTCATGCTGTTCTCTTGGGAATGACATCTTATGGGGGAGAGTTATTAAATGAACTTGTGCTTAATTGCCATATCTTTGTGGGGAGTGCGGTTGCGGAATATTGTAGGAGTTATCTTGTATCTGTATAAACTCCTTGATGAATACACTAAGTTTCGACTATGTGAAATCATCGAAACAAAGTTGATATGTTCTCTTTTAGTCATGAATTATCTCTTTGAGAATTTCATTATGATCCTGTATGTTAGAGCATTGCTCGGTTGAACCCACTAGCGTTGGTATGTCAAGTTAGTTGTCAATTTTAGTTGCCAAAATGCATTCTTGATTTAGTATACTAAAGATAGTTTCGGACTAGATTTAGTCTAAGAAGTAGTTACGAAGCTATCCTTGAAGGATGGAGTTTGAAGACTACAAGAGGACATCAACAAGGACTTCATCAACAAAGGTATGTGGTAATTTATTTCATTTGGATTCTTGTTCAACTCTACCTTTCTAATCTATCCAAACAAATGCTCACTCTATGAAACAATTCCTATGACGGTTATAAGTATTGTTGTAATTGTTACAGTTCGTTAGTAGGAAACATGATTACAAATGACGGTATGTGATTTATTAAAGTAACAATTATAAGTGTTGCTGTAATTGTTACAGTTCGTTAGTAGGAAACAATCCATGAACAGTTTGTAACGGTTCGCGGACTTGAGCCCAATTACGTGACTAGAAGCCTTTTTTAGTCAAGTATTTGATGTTTCCTTATCTAGGCAAGATAGCTATTACTCCAAACATATTTGATTACCATATTAAAGCGTTTGTGATTCCTTCCTAAGAAAAATTGTGATTTATTCACATAAATACAATAATTGCTAAATTAATTAATTATTTAATTATTTTGGCAAGAGTTATAACTTAGGAAAGACTCCCAAAATTAGGAGAGTCTTGCAAAACGAAAATAGCTTTGCTTAGCTTTCAAGCTAGCTTGTTCACTATAAATAAAGGGTTCGTGAGTGCTACACGTTTTTCATCCCTTTGGAAAATTGGCATAAGCTTCACATGTTATTTTCCATGTCTTCTGTTCTTCGTGAACAATAGTGAGATAAAAGTCTTTGTATTGGGGATCACAAAGCCAAGTTGATAATAATCTTCGTGATTGTTTTTAGAACTTGTAATCTAGGTTTTTCACCTCTTGTCTATTCTAAGGTCTCCTCTTCTGATATAAGACCATTCAAGAGTTGTTGATCATAAACCCTAGGTTTTGATTAAGATTAATATTTTATTTGGTCCTGCTACCAATAATTCATCAAACACTTTAATTATTATACTCGGTTCAGTTGCCAGTATTTTATTTGGTCCTGCTATCAACAATTCATCAAATGAGCAATATTTGCTCACCTTAACTATACAATTATACCTCTGTCTCAACAGACACTTTCAATTCATGAGTCCTAGAACATTTGTAAATCATGTTCGACTCGGCAATACAAAGACTCATCGTCTCATCAAGTCAACAACTGACTAACTAAAATCACGAGATATCAATCGTGTCACATGGGGGATATTAACTAGGGTTTTGGTCTGGTGGCCTACGGTACATGTGTTCATACACGATGAGAATGTGAGCAAGTCGTGCAAACAGTTAGAGGAGTTAGAAAAGTAGTGGGTGGACAATCAACCAAGTCTCCGCACGATGAGCAACTGGTTTTAACACGATTTCCACTTCCCCACTATTCGACTCCAGCAACTGTCACACTTCATGGGATCAAGGTGTTTACAATTCTTGCAATATAAATAAGTCTCCGCATCATGATTGAAACAACAAACAACAAGAGATTAAGAACTCGACGTCTGAGCAATTACTCTCAACAGAGCAAAATTCAATCAATCAGAACTTATCTTATTTCTTCACGCAAAATACACAACACACTTACAATCTTCGATCACCATTGATCTCACACATTTCTCAGCTTCCCTCCTATATATCGACCCATCTCCCTCTTTGTGACCGAATTGACTCTGGAACGACCATTGCCTTGGTTTAGGCCGGAGTCCTACAGACTGATCTCTCTAATTCAAAGCACTCCCTTTTTGCAGTGCATCTGTGTGAGGTTAGACGGTTCGCTCGGTTCGAGGAGTTTCCTCTGCACGATCGTCTCCTTAATTCCTTAAAAACCAGCAACTCGTTTTGCCCCATGTACAAATTGGCGACCATAGTGGGAGATCATTCTATCGGTTGCAATCTCAATTCTCACAAAGATGGTCGGTCTTATGTCTGGCTCAGTTACCAATCCGGGTTCAACACCCAACTCTAACACTGCAAGTACTACTCCTCTCAACGTTGCATGCTCTAGTGGTACCACTAACACCACTCCTTCGGCCAGCAATGTCATACCACATGTTATTACTACTCCTTCGAGTGCTGGTACTCCGGTGATCACTCCTGTCAATGCGGTAAGCAATGCTACCGGCACTATCAACAATCCACCTCCTAGCGGATCTCCTGAAGAAACCAGAGGAAATCAGCCTACCATAGTTGATCTCATGAAGGTTCAGACTGACATGGCCTAACACAGAAAGAGTTATGTGCTTACCTCAAAACTCTCACAGACAAGCTTGCGTCTAAACAGACTCAGCCTCAGCGCAAGAAAGGAAAAGCTAAAGAAACACCTTCAACTGTTGATCCTGAAATCTCTCAAATCCATATTGTAAATGAATATGAAGTCTGCAAATCTGCATACGACCCACCAACAAAAGAACCTGCAAGTTTCATCACTCGAGAATACTTGGACCGCTTTTTAGAGGATCGAGGAAAAGATAAGACATCATCTGTCCATCGTCATCAACCTCCATATCCTGCAGCTACATAGAGAATTCCTCTTCCAAAAGGCTACAATTTTCCAACGTTCACACTTTACAACGGAACAGGAAATGCTCGAGAACATGTCTTTCGATTCTTAGAATCATTAGGCGAGCATGAACACAATCATGTCATTCGTCTGAAGGAATTTTCAAAGTGTGTGACAGCATATACCTGGTACAACAACATAACACCAAGAACCATTGCCAGTTGAGAGAGATGATTAACGCTTTTACAGAAAGTACTTCTTTGTTTCAGAACAAGTCACTCTCTCTGATCTTGGAAGGATGTTTCAAAGGAGCAGCGAACATCCCAATGACTATGTGAAAAGGTTCAGAGTTCAAGCCTTGTACTGCCATGATCCTAACGTCACAGAACAACAACTTGTAGACCTGCGCATAAATGAGATGATCCCGGTCTACAGAGCTTTACTGGAAAATCTCCGGTTCCAGACTTTCTCAGAACTTCACAAAGCGGATAAGAGATTAGCAACTACTGCACCTTCCTTACTGAAAAAGCAAAGACCACTAAAGCCGAGGAACCACGATAAACTCGAAGTAGCAGGAGTTTGATCAACAAGCAGTATAACCTCCAACCCTCCACAAACGTTGTTGCAGAAGGGAACAAACGGAAAGTCGTGCCACAACACAAGAACGCTTCTCAATCTCCTGAGAAAGCACAAAGGAAAGAGGGAAAGCTTAACTTGGGGACTGAAGGAGTACACAGAGACCTTCTCTCAGTCAGAACTTTCACTCTCTCTGAACCACCCGTCAAGGAAGCAGATCCATCCTTAATCGAGCATGTCTGTGAATTGTTGTATTGAACCACATCGTGTCAGGGAGACGTTTATCAATTCAAGAGACACTCCCTGAACCTCCAGTAACAGACACGAAGATGTATGACTGGGGACTTCTCACCACAGTCCATCTCAAAGGAAACAAATTCAAACGAGCGTTGATTGATGTTGGCACTGCTCTGTCAATGTCATTACTTTGAAAACTCTCAGAGCTGCTGGTATCACCCGAAAAGAAGCTACTCATGCCCCAATCTCAAACATGGATCATGAAGGAACGTCCAGAGATGCTTATGGCTATATTACTCTCAAGATGAAGACGGAGAAAGCTCTGAGTCGGAAGATTAAACGGCTGTTCCATCAACAGAGCATTTAATGCAATTCCAAACTATGATGGAGTTGAAATAAGAGCCTGAAGAGGATGCGCTAGCATTTATCAGGAGAACCCGCACTCAGGAAAGTCTCATTCCTCCTCATACATCCATGTTATCCTTTTTCAAATATTCTCTTATAGTCCGAGGACTCAATCCTACCAGCAACTCTGATATTATGAGGAATTATGAATGGATAGCTTCACCACACCAATATTTTACCAAATAGTTGAATCTAGAACCTCTTCAGATTGAGCATCTAACTAAGACTGAAATGATGTCTAAACAAAATAAAGAATATCTCGGGTATTCTCCTACGCACGAATGTCCACATATTCCACAAGCTTGGAAGGCTCCACAAACATGGAACCCCACTGGGATTCCGAATCAACATAAGATATTCAGAGCACGGACGGTCAGGTCTAACAAATTTCATGAAAGGAAATCAGCAAAGCAAGATTTTTGCTCATCTGCATTCTTCAAGACTTGCAAAGCTGCTTTCTCCAACTCCAGCTCCTTGGTCAATCTAGCAACTGCAGCCTCTATCTCCATCACAGCATCATTGGTAAAGGGTATGTTATTCTCACAAGAATCCTTGATAATATTTATTCTCTGACCAAGCCACTTCACATTGAAGCCAAGTGTTCTCCAAGTTGTATTCCCAATCAAAGGGTATGTCTTGAGTAACAGTACTTCTAGCTCTTGTTTGTATGTCATCTATGACACTCAAGATAACTCCTACTTGCATTGTCAAGAAGTAAACACGTTTGGAGTCTTAGGTAACGATGATATGACCGCTCCCATATCTTTTCATACAAGCCAGCATATCCAGTACGCTGAATCCACCAACTAGTTCATGATACGGGAGTAACTCACTGAATGAAGGAGCAAAGGAAATACCTGCATTAGGGTATTCGTGCACCACTATACGAGTCTCAATCATTGGAGCAGCTTTTTCTATCCATTGAAGCAGTTTCTTCAATCCTTGGCATGGTTTCTTCTATCCCTGAAGTGATGACGACCTCAGCTTCGGTTTCTTTAATAGTTTCAGTAACGACCTCCTCAGGTGCAGAGATGGTTTCAATAACGACCTCCTCAAGTTGATGGCGATCGTTCGCACCATCGCCATCAACTTGGTTATTCTCAACTTCATCATTCGACACCTAATATGATGATTACATGAGAATAGAGCGCTCTAAGCATATAAAGCAAAGGCAATCATAAATTCAGGATGTAAGTGATCTAATATCATCAATGTTCTTCATTATGCCTTCAAGACACAAGCAAATAACATGAAGATACAAGAAAGACGTTTTACAAGCAAGTCTGTCTGAGTCGATTTACGCTGCCCTGTACAAGAAGATGAACTGGGAGCAATTGGTAAGGAATCTAAGGTTGAGTCATATACCATTCTCTTCGTACGGATATCCTCTACAACATATCCAAAATTAACATCAATTGGATAAGCGAGCAAAACGATGCGGCCGAAACACTCAACTACATGCCAACTGAAAATTTTCTGAAAACTTCCTGGAAGTTTACTGTTTCGTCAATTTCGACTCCTAAACATGCTCAAAATCCAAAAAGATTCTTTGAAAAGCTAGGAAATTTCCTGGGCATAAGAAAACAGGGGCGGACCACAAAAATCCGACATCGGATGAAGATTCTACAGCGTTTTTGCTAAAAGGCTGAGTTCTGAATTTTCTGGTGACGTATTTCGGCAAAACTTTTCGTTCATTCATCAATGGAACTTCTCTACATTACAAACCTTGCACGACTAAGGAACTTCTTCTCCCCACCGATCACACATCCAGAATGGGGATTGACGCTGCTATCTACCGCAACAACATTGATTCCCTGACAAAGCCACTTCACAGTAAAGTCACATTGTTCAGGAGAATTTGGGTTGAAGTCCCAGTACACCTTCATCTTAGGGAGGTTCAACGCACCATATTTTGGTCTTTGTAGCAAATCCCGACTTCATCCATGGTCTTATCATCAACGAGGGTCTCTAGAGAAATTCCTTCCATGGTCTCAACACCAAAAAGGGTCCCTAAAGCAAATCCAATTGTGATCTCAGCATTAACAACGGTCTCAAGAACAACATCCTGAAGACCAGCTTCATAAACTATGCATCCTCTGAAGTGTTCGATAGATCACACTTCTCCAAGCACTAATGATTCATATCAAGATATGAAGACATGAAAGTCTTCCCAAAGCTTGCACGACGAACAAGCACAAGCCGAAGTCTTCTACAAGATGTTATCATCACCTCTACAAATGAGATACAACATACTTCAGGCCATGGGTTTACAAAAACGTACCAATGAGTGAGGAATGGGACAATACTTCCTTGATAAAAGATGTTCGTCTATGCCTCTGATACAACATACTAAAAGGGCTCATCAATCAGGCATACGAGCAGAAAGATATGGCTTCCACACTCAGGTTTATGAAATCTGAAAATTTGCATGGGATTACAAGTTATGAATGTGCACGCGCCATTGACCACCGCCCTAGACACCTCTAAACCGAAGGATTCTTTTTTCATATGATTCCTCAGTCTCTTATCTCCGAAAGTTGGGGTCAATCATCAAATTTCGACATCATATGAAGTTTCAGCAACTTCCAGAGCGGATGACATGCAAACAAAAATTTCTAGACATGATTCATAACACTCACAGTTGAGGGACGTCCCCTAGGTATTTCCACAAAGTCTTTAAGCCTTGATATCTCCATCTTTCTATAAATAAGAAAGAATAAAGAGAAGGAACGAAGAGAAGATCCAACCAATACTGGGGACTAACAGTCTGCTACTGTGATACTGTACGTCCCTCCATGACGGCTCCATAAGTTTCGAAGATGCAAACAAATGGATATTTTTGCAGCAATCTCTTCAAGATGATATTCAGGATCATCATAGACAACATCCAAATGGTCATTTTCCTTACATTCAACATGGAAATCGACCTTGGCTAAACGTTCATCCTTCATACCGGGTGGATACGGCTCAACTCTATGATCAACGGGTTCTCAACTTTTCATCTTCGCCTCTCTTCTTTCTTAGCTGATCAAGAGGCGTACCACGAATCAACTCCCTCATCTCAGGACGATTCACCTTGGAATGAACATCTCATCTTGGTCTGGTGTTTCTAGAATATTTCTCGGTAAAATCAGAGACACCCAGAAGTCACCATTGTCTATTACGAAAAGCGTGGAGTCAAAACACGTTGGAAACAACACGTGCAAAATGATAACAATCCAACTCTTATTTGTTTACAATTTCACTGACGATGGGTGATTTCAAAAACTTGCTCGTTTCTTCTGCAAAAACGAGCAAAAAAAATTCGTTATTCAAAAAATCAAAACTTGATCTTTCATAAAACCGTGAACATAGCTTTCACTGAGTGAATATTCACTATTGAATTGTGAAAGTTCACACCAAGGCAATATTTCATCATAAATAATTGTCCACTTTTAATGATTACTCAAAATCAATTTTTGATTTTCAACAAAAATAATATATATATATATATATATAACGTGAATTACTCACGTATTTTTTTTTTTTTTTAAATTTGACGTGAGAAAAAACTCACGTGAATAATAAAAATCGTGAATATGTCACGGATTTTTTGACAAAAAAAAACTTTTCCCTCGTAAGATCGTCCGTCTTTGAAACGAGGGTTTATTTCGATTTTGTGAAAACTCACACTTTTAAGATAAAATTTTGGTTTTCAACGAATCTCATAAACAAAATTTTATCACTAGACACAGGTCTATAACAAAAAAAATCTCTCCTAAGTATGAGATTATGCTCGTTTCTTAAACTAACGAACGAACGTCCGTTCCTAAAACAAGGGTTTTCTATAAAACTCACACCTATATATGCATTATGTATATATAATTTTAACATGAACAACTCATGAACAAGTTACAAGCTTCAAAAACAAAAACTTAAAACTTACGCCGGCTTGAGGTGGGTGAAACTTCAGTAAGTTCTCCTGCAGCTCGTAGAGGATGACGAATGCTAAACCCATCAAATTTGGACATTCCACCACCCAAATCAGCGCCTCATCACTCCACGCCTGCTGGACGACGCTCTATCGTATCATAGGATCTTTATCTCGGCAATTGCTTGTACATGGCATCATTGGAGCAAATCGAAAATCCCGGTAACATTCTATCTTACGACTAAGTTCAATTATTTATTTAAATGCAGCAACTAGAAAAATCACCATCCGATCTTTGATCGAGGAACATGACTGTCCCTCATTAAGAAGGGGACTTAATGTTGATGGTGGATTTTTGGCAAAGGCTAAAATCGTAAAACCATAATCTTACATATTCCTGATCCAACAATCAGATGAGTATTGAGGCTCATGTATTTCATTAAAGCATGAAAACTCATGCCACAAGAACTTCTGACTGAGTATTTGCCTCTCAGAGCATACATGAATATGCAGTCTCTCAAATGAGGCAACGACAGATTTCATGAATACTGAGCAATTTCAGTAATCACTTTTATACAGAATCGAACGGTTGGACGGCTCCTAGACATCTTGCATGCTAGTATAGAGCATAACGTCTTCAGGATGTAACAATGTTTTTCCTGACTATATAAAAGACATGCGTATAAAATCTTAATGATTGGACGGATCCTAGACTGACTTGCTGCTAGTATAAAGCGATAACATCTTCAGGATGCAACAACGTTTTCCCTGACTATACATAATAAAAATGATGCTTCAACTAGCTCACATCGCTCAATTCTTGAATAATTAATGCTCCTAGACAACATGCTAGTATAGAGCCATTAATTAATTATTTCAAGTCGCTAGATTCATTAATTGAATCCCTAGAAAACATTATACGTTCTTCAAAATATTCCATTACTTTAATTCATGGTTCTTCCGAGCAGAAGTCCATGGGTTAGTAATAAATATTCAAATGTACGGGCATCTGAGCCGCTATCGAGTAAGCCCCGACCAAAATGGTGCAAGTGTACTCAGCAATAATGCACTAACGAGCGCTTGAAAAACACGAACGAGCATTCAAAAATACGAAGGAACGATGAACCTATGCAAAATAGGAATAATAATAATAATAATAAAATATTAGCTAAGGCACTAGGGGACTGGGCCCACCGTCCGGCCAGTCATGCCGTGGCCAGTCCCACGCCTAGTTCCTTATTTTATCATATTTTATTATTTTCCTTGATCTCATGAAAATTCCTTCATTTGAGCAAAACTCCTTCGTTTTAAGGAAACTCCACAGTTTCATGGTGTTTCCTTTGTATCAAGGAAATAATATAAAATTAGGAAAAGTGTCACGGGACCGGGTTCACTAGCCGGCCGGTCATACCCTAGTTGTGGCTGGTCCCACACCTTGCGTTCCTTATTATTTTATTATTATTATTTCCTTCATCCCATGAAATTCTTCAATTTCATGATATTTCCTTCACACCAAGGAAAGGATATAAAATTAGGGAGGTTCGCGGGACCGGGCCACTAGCCAGCCGACCATGCCCTAGCCATGGCCGGTCCCACACGCCCCTTATTTTATTATTATTATTATTATTTTTTTTTTTAAATCCAACCAACATTCTATTTTGAGGATTTTATTATTATTATTATTATTAAAAAAAAAAATTGTTTTTACAAAGGAGCAGTGGTAGCCTAGCCACAAGCTGGGCACCAATACCTTTCTGAATAACCAAACCTAATCTATGAAAAAGAAAACTACCATGACCACTGCTGGCATCAAGGTTACCCAGGAAATTCCTAAGCCCCTTTAAAAGCACTACAAAATCCTCACCAAGTTCACCTAAGGAAGTGAAAGCCAAAACACCCAAACCATAACCATGAGAAGTGCATATGTCTAAATATTTGGTGCGTTTACGTGAAACTGCGTTGGAAATGGCTTGGCCTGGTATGAAAGCATTCCCAGCCGCAGTAGTAAAAGGTGAAACACCAGTAACATCAAAACACACATCTTTCCCATTTTCCCACCCATAAACAATGATATCTGCAGGCTTCAAGGCTTGGCCATTTGAAAGAAGGCCCAAGGACACTTCTTTTCTAGCATGCACACCAGCTTTATAACACATATCAACAACAACATCTCTAACAAGATCATGGCGATATTTGAGCCCGACCTCACTGGCACAATGAATCGCATGATCGCCAAAATGTCCATATCTCGCACAACACGAACACAAACCACCTTTTGGAAAAAGTGGAATACCGAGCCGATAACTCAAAAAAAGCTCTAAACTGCCTTGCCCAATATTCTGTTGAAGCCCACTAATTGGCACGGCCAAGAGGTACTCTTGCGCATGTTTCATTCTGTTAGATTGCCACAAAACCGAGTCTCTATCAGACATGATGAATTGGCTCGGGATTTTCTTCTTCACAACATCAAAGTATGTAGCTGCCAAGGTGTGCATGGAAGGGGGGGCAGTTTCTACAAAGTTGAAGGAAGAATGTAAATCACAAACCTGGATGAAAGTCTGCAAGGCTTGCTGGTATGTGTGGCCATTCTCACAACAAGCAGAGTATAGGTCTCTTAGTATTATATTCTGCACGGACCTGGTCTGATTCTGAGAAGCGAGATAGCAATAATTGCTCATGTCTGACATCGTATAAATCCCCAAACCACCGTCTTTAATAG
>JAJJWW010010149.1:0-26249 GCA_023531295.1 Papaver armeniacum | reverse complement strand
ATGTGACTTGCTCGTTCCTTTTTGTACTAAATGAAGTCATGTCATGATGAAAAACCTAGAAGGGCTTAAATGTTTTCTCAATATAAATTGATACATGTGAAAGCTTTGTTTTGTATCAGCTTATCGTCGTACTTACATATTCGTCATTTTTCTTCTTCTTCTAACTTTCAAAGAAAAGAACAATCGTCATTTTAGGAAGGGAATAATAGGAATATGAGATGTTAGAGGGAAATGAAAACTTTCAAAGTATTCTCGTATATGGAGGAACACTTATAGTAGTTTCCTTCCAATACATAAAGCATACTCAAGAGTTCACATTTAGTGACAGGCTGCATCACGATATGATCCTCCAAATGTGAATTTTACAAAGTTAGGGCGAAACCACATGGGTACAAACATATAAACTTGCACCTGGTTATTTTCCGTAACCCTAAACCTAATGCATAGTTAGATTTATTAGATTTTTTATAAATATTAAGCGCATTGTTTGTTTTGTGCAAAATGCTGGGAACATCTCAGTTTGAAGTGATATATTGAAATATTTAGTCTTCTTTTGTTTGTTTCAAAAATTTCAAATAAATTTAAATATTGGCTGAGAAGATCATACAAGGCCAAGATCTTTAAATTATTTTTAAAGGTAGATCAAATTACACATGGTGTTTAATTTTAAGTACAATAGAATCCTTATGTGCTAATATGTGCTAATATGCCATTTCCCTTACCCGGGCTTGTTTTTAACCCCTGGCTTCATAAAATTGACATTGGATTTTGGCCCAAGTTCAAAAAAAATGTGGGCTTTTGAAGTTTTAGAGGTGGCTTCATGGCTTTAGCTCCGCCCCTGCTTTAATTATGAGCTAATGTGCGGGTCGTTCTGGTACACCTAGAAACAGTTTAGATGACTTGTCCAGAAATGGGTGCAAAGGATTTTTTTGTTTTGTTTTGAGCGATGGAAGAATTTTGGTGGCAGTTACCAACCTTATCAGATTCAAGATCTTCTACTCCCTGGCAGCAATCAATGGAATGTGGAGCTTCTTCGAAATATTTTTAACCAGCACATTATTGGAGAAATTTATAAGATTCATGTCCCAAGAAATGGCGGACCTTTTTGCGAGAAGAAACAAATGGCAGACCTGAACTGGCCTGGACTTTCACCAATGACTGGTCTTTCAATTCAAAATCCTTCCAAACTTTACTAAGAAACTATTCAGGCGAAGCCGAGCCATTAACAAATCTCATAATATTAGGTGAGTAATTAATTCCGTTTTGATTAATTGATAATCTACGTTTTTTTACATAAAACTTGGTAGATCAAGTTAAAATCATAAGTTACAATACGGCTTCACCAGAATCAGTGTATTTCAACCACTAGGTAGGACTTATGAGTAGAGGTGTAAAACGTGCCGGCCCGACACAGCCCGACACATGAAGTCGCGTGCTTCACGTGCCATGTGCCGTGTTGTGCTGTGCCAACGATTTAAACGTGTTGTGCCGTGTTGTGCTTTACTAGTCAAAAGCTAGGCACAGCACAGCCCACGGGCACATCACACGAATAAACGTGTCGTCGTGCGTTAGCCGTACCGCACACGTCTATAAACAATTTGAAATCACTTAATATATACATTTAGTCGAGACATTATCACGAATTTAATTAGACAACATATCATTTGAAATTATTTCAAGTAAAATTAACAAGTTTATTCAATAAAAAGAAACAGACCCATCAAATATAAAATTGGATTATTGTCATGTAAATTAATGTTCTTGTTAAATATAGGTGACGACATTATAACAACGATATTGAAATATATTTTCCAAATATTAAGGTATTATATGTGTTGTTATAAATAAGCCAACATAAAATGTTAAAAACTAGCTAGAATAGTGACTCTTTTGTGAAATATACAAAAAATGTGATGTATTATGCCTTGTTATATGGTGTATTTGTACATGTTATGACGTGCTTTCTTAACGTGCTGGGCTGGGCTGGGCCACGTGCTTATCCGTGCCACGTGTTGTGCTGTGCTACTGTGCCAATTAGTCAAACCAAAGACGCCCCATTTAACTAACGTCTTTGTCTCTGCGTCTTGAGCTAAGTCACGTCTTTGAATTTGAAGTCAAGTGTGCTAAAATTTTAGCGTCTTTGTCTTTGGGTTGTGCTCGTGCTGGCACAGCCCAATTTACACCTCTACTTATGAGTATGACTATTGGTATATCATTGTTTCCCTACCTATTAACGCCTTCAACAACATCGTTTAGGTCTTCTTTTTTGTTGTTATTGGTCGAAGGGCAAAGCAATATAAGACTAATCTAAAATTGGGTTTACATCGGTCCATCACGTTTGCAATTTGTGCCTTGTAATGCTCACTCTAGAATTATCAATATTGTTACTCACATTTTTGATAAGACTAATCTAAATTTGATGTAAACTTTCATGTTTTTCCACCATATATCCATATGAAAGCTTCATTATGTAAGATTTTCATGTCTTATTAATATATATATACACGTTTAGGTAGCAATCTATTAACGTTTGAGAATAGATAGTTTTGGCAAAAGAATGGGGTTTTCCAAGTCTGAAAACAAAAATTTGTTATCAATGAAATGTTGGCGGAAACTAATCAAAACATTTATCCAATTTCAAAGATGAGTCGGGCTTCATCTCAGTAAACTCAACCTATATAAATATTGATCTTCCCACATGTTGGCCCTTTTGCAATTCAGTTATGTTCGGATTAGTTTTACTATAAAAGGCGTTGTAACTATACCAATAATTTCTACTAATAAGTTAGTCATGATTCATTTTAAATAAAAATGATTCAACATTTTTCGTAAAGATTATATTTTGGGATCAAATGTAAAGAAGGAGCGGATGGAAAAGGATAAAATTGGAGACAAAAGATTATCAAGATAGTTTGAATTACTGATAATTTTAACAAAATCGTTAAATAACATGGCTAGGTCCATTTGAAAGCATGGACGGTATTATGCATCGTTAACTATTTTCCAATGTTTAGTCACTACAAGTTGTCACAGTTATTCATTTTCGACAAATTCCCACTTTCTTCCTTGATTCTTCTTTATACAAAGTTTCAAAATGTACAGACTCGAGTGGTTCAAAGAGATAACACAGATACCAGAAGGAGTATTATATGAACTTTCAAGTGTTCGATCTTTAAGTTGACTGTGGATTTTCATTTCCAGATTCCTCTATCATCTCACCCTTTCAAGATTTTGTGTTGCAACTAACCAACTCCAAAAAAGCTTAGCTATTGATACGTCCAAATATACATGTCTAAACTTGGAGAACAATATATAGGTAATCAACACATAAGTTCCCAGTTTTCGCATGCCCACAAGTCGCATATATATATATAGATCACTAATTGGCATGTTCAAATTCGTAACAACTCAAAATGACTAACAAATGATCACATCTCAATACCCTTTCGGACAAGTCATCTAAAACTGTTTGTGTGTTTAGGGTGGTCGCTTGGAATTAATCAGAATATGATTTCTAATGCAACACATATTGCTTGAACATGGAATAATCCTTAATTATATTTGTGAATTTATGATTAAACACGTAATGTGATTTTCGGTTGAAGATGAGCAAAAGATCTTTGCCTTGTAGAACCTTCCAAGCCAACAAAAAGAGTTTTCCAAATTTAAGTATTAATAGACGGATGATTACATTTTTTTTTTATTTATTTATTTATTTTTTATTTTTTTTGTTGTTGTTGTTATTGTTGCATATATTACATCTAATAGGAATTGGATATCATAAAACAGTTCACATGCACATAGTAATACTGATTATAAGAGCATCTCCAATGGAGTATGGGTTTTAAAAAATATTGATGCCACCTAGGATTTTAGAAACTCTTAACCAAAAAAACCTCTTCAGTGGTGCTTGGATAATCAAAATTTAATATGATGTGGAAGTTTGAGTTTGGAGGAGAGTATGGGTTTTTAGAGACTCTCATTCATACCAACGTCATGAATTTTTTATTATTTTAGTTAATTTTTTTGATTTTGTTTCTATAAATAAGTGACAAGTATATCAAAATTGATATGGATACAACTACCACTGGAGATGCTTATCAAAACAAAATTTGTATTTGGATTATATGTTATTAAATACCTTTTAATAGGTCTCCACATATGATAAATACACATACTCCATTGAAGATGCTCTAAGATTCATTAACAGCTGCATGTATGTAAGCAATTAGAGTCATAACATCAGGCACACTCTTTATTACAACCCAATGTAGGATGAGACATTGCTTATTAAAAAAAGGGAAGAGTAAACAGTGTTTTGATTTAATAGGCCTTAGATTTGAATTCTCGGGTCAAAAAGACGAGTAAAATATGACCATGGCTCAAATGACCGGGAAATCAAAATATATTATCCTTCTTGGTTATTTTGCCCAAATTAAAGTTACTTTATATACTCTAAAGTTACGGATATGTCCTTTATAATTACAACATATTCTTCTCTGTGTGAAACCATTTTTATTCTATTTCTTCTTGAACACTAGTGGAAAAAGGCCATTTTAAGATAGTTGAAAAGTGTCGTATTAGAGAGTTATACGACTCTTTGGAACTGCCTCTGAAAGTGCCGTAGATTTAGTGTCTTTTTCTAGAACGACACTTTCAACTTGACTCAAAATTACGATGCTTTCGATTGTCGCGGATAAGTCACCGGGATAGCATCGTAGATTTAGTTTTTATAATATAAAAAAATATATAAATTCAAGCTAAATCCTAAAGCGATTTAGTCTGAATTCAAAATCGATCTAGTTGACTGCAGTGTTTCGATCGAGATGAAATAAATCAACAATACTCAAATTACCCTAAAATGAAACATGGATTTATAAATTCAAATAAACATTTATAAATATAATTGTATGGGTTACACAATTCATAATTAAATTCAGTTTACACAGGTTCAAAATCACAGAAATAAAAACGTAATCAAATCTGAATTCTTTCAAGGTTCATAATGACAACAACAAAACAACAAATTGAGATACTACTGGATGATATACTCATACAAGTCCGCTCTCTTAGATAGTTTTTAGCGCTACCCATCTTGGATTTCTCTTACAATTCTCTGCCAAAGCAAAAGGTGCACAAAATGAATACCAGACACTTATCACCGTAGACATTAAAATAGTAGACAAACATACCTTTTAGCATAAAGCTAAAAAGCACATTCAAATGATATACACAATACCATGCAAGTCTTATGGTAAAAAAATTCCAAAAGAATTTAAGTTCCACCTCGAATGAGACAACTCAATCTTCATACCGGTGCTGCAAGTTTACACCTGTAAATTCAAATAGTTGGTCTGAAGGCATGAGTTTTTAACGCAATTGGACAATAAAAGTACAAAGGTACTACTTAATTTTAAAAAATCCAGGATTCACGTTTCAAACAATCTAGAGATTATTAGAACTATGTCACTACTGGGCGATGCAGAAATTCCTAAGATTAAAGGGTTGCATTGTCACACCATCGGTTTCTTATGTAGCTTTGTTGCTCCGCCACTCTTCGCACGAAATGAAATAAGACTGAAATGAATTAAACATACCCACTTTTATACATTTTGGCTTGACAACAATAAGACGTGAACTGAACTAAGCAAACCAAAAACATGTCAAATAGAATAAAAAGTATCATAAATTGCCTCATCTTTCTCTTCTAGTGGCTAGTGGCTACTTAATAACCATGACAAAGAAATCATAAAACCATATATAGAATCGTAGTATATGAAATTAAACCTCGTATAAGCTAGAATTATCTCGTCTATCTAACTAACTTCTTTCTTTGGTTCATAGCTACCCCTTGTGATCACAAGATCATCATCAAGCTGCACACACATACAAGTGGAGGTAAGAACCAATAAATGAAACATAACACTAGAAAATAAATAGCCGCTAGTTCAATCTCATTACACACCTTACGGAGATTAGGAAGCTTTGTTTTTGAAGTCACAAGTCCAATAAGCTTTGATCCAATTGGACTCGGTGATAACCTATGAAAGCATTATTTGGTTTAATAAGATCGTAACAATATTCATTATCCGGAGAACACTTTGAATCATTAAACAAGTATACCATGTGGTTATCATATACCAAACATAAGTGATCGAGTAACGAAGAAGTGGAGTTAGAGAATTTACCCATGCATGAATCTTACTCTTGATGCTACCTTTAAGAGTTTCTCAAAGACCAACCCAAGCTCTATTCATGCATCTACATATAACAAACAACAAAATGAGTTATAAAAATGAAGCTTTCAACAGAAAATAAAATTGAACCAAAAGGCGCAAGGATTGCAATCAATACAAAACTAACAAACAAACCACACCGTAAAGTGTGGTACCAATAGTGCGGACCACAATTTCTAGTATCTAACCTTAAAATCCAAAAACTTTTCTATACAAGCTAGTCGATTTGTCAACCTCAATACTGCCATATCTAAGGATCTTCTCGATTATCTTCCTCAACATATGTGAAAACAAAAATTATAACACCGTTGACAAGAACTACAAAGCCAAAATACTGACATCGAATCCTTAAGAACACCCAATTTTGACTTCATTAACATAAAATCGATTCAAAACAAGAGGGAGAATCGAGAAGTTAACTTGAAGAGTGAAGATCTTCAAAAATGCCAAGAAGATGTTGAAATGTTCTTCTAGCAATTGCTACAATAAAAAAACGGATGATAATTAAAACCCCGTCAACAAAATCAAACCTTAACTAAAAAGATGAAAAATAGCGAAAATTTAAATTGCAAACCCTAACTTTTACCCGATAACTTGACAAAATCAAACTCTAACACTAGAACGAAAAGGAAATGGTGAAGAAACGATTTCTTAAAAATGGTTCAATGACCCTAATTAACTCATGTTTCTTTTACCTAATGAGTGATCCCTATCACTACAAAATGAAAGAGCACACCGCAAAAAGAAACAAACACCTCATGATAAGTGATCCACTTATCAATATCAGATTGTTAAGTGATTATGGAGTGCATCTTCAAACTTCAATGCTAGAAACTACGTAGTGCCACATGCAGATTTGTGAGCATCTTACCTGTTGTAGGATATGCGAGTAGAACAGTATACATATGTTCGATACACGAAGACCAAAGAGCCGCAAGGGAAGAAAGAAAGAGTGATGATACTTTTAGGTAAGCAACTATAGGCACTCAAATGACAAAATGAATTGAACTTCCAAAATTTGTATAGTGAAGAAGTACCCAAACGCCATACATACCATCACCAAGATCAAACACTCGGATGATTTTCATTGTTTTATTCTCCAACCCATAAGCCGAGGCGGTAGTAGGCTCATTGATGATACGCAGGGACCTCTAATCCATCAATTCTCCTAGCATCCTTTGTTGTTGTCCTTTGAGAGTCATCCCAAGAAGTAGTCATGAATAACCGCTTTTGTAACTTTGTCAATCCAAAACTTAGATGCATCATCCACAATTTTTCAAGACCAAAGCAAAAAGAAGCAAGCACAATTTCATTACAATGCAAAACCAAATAGAATAGAACACTAAACTATGATGCAATCATCATATAGAAACATGAGTACAAGTATAAGTAAACCATTAACCACTCAATCTAAAAAAATCCAAGCTACAAAACCACACTACACTCAAAGATATACAACTTTCTTCCTGGGACGATCTGCCTTACATGTTTTACAAGTAGTAAACACTCCAAACTCTCCTAAATAGTGTTAAAGTTGCTTCTATTAAGCCTTCTCCGTAAGTATAGATCAAAAAATACGAACCCAATCAAAATCAATAGTCAATAAAGAGGATCCGCAAACTTAAAACGGAAAATGAACACTTTGAGCCCTAAATCAAAAATCCAATGTACATAGATTTGGTTTTATAAAGTTAAACAAAATCAAAAGGAATGAGATAGATGGAGATTGTGAGATGCAATACCTATTCCATCCACAGTTGAGTATTCTTCATCACCACCACCACCAAAATCAATATGCAATACTTATTCATAATGAAAATTGTTGAGATTAATGAATATACAAAACTCAAAACTGAATCTACAAAATCAAATTAAAACCACACCCATGCTTTAAAACTCCATGATATGCAATTAAAAAACATAAAAATTGTATATTCTCAAGGAAATTATATGATACGAATAAAGCCGGACTTAACAAATCGATTAAAAAAACGAATTAAGGGTTTTGATCTATGAAATTAGCGTTTAGGGAAGATATCTTCCGAGCTTTTGGAAGATTTCGTTTGATTTCAACCGATCTAGGTTAAGCGGAAGAGGAGAGGAAAAGAAAAAGGAAGAAGAAAAAAATAAAGGAGAGCGAAGAGAAGGAAAAAGGAGAAAGAGAAAGGTAAAGTGATAAGGTTTCTTTCTCTCACTTCTAGTCTAGTTGTAATGAGAAGACCGAGTCTTCATCTCCAGTCCATAATTAAGAAAAGTAAATCCCCTAACCTGACAATCAAATACACCTACTATAGAAACAATACCATTGATAATGTCGCGCGTATAAGTCAACCAAATACCTGACACTACGACATTTTGACTTTACTCAGCCACACGATGAGTAGTATTGTTGTCTAAGTCAATGAAAGTCCCTATACAACGACGACTTGACTTTAGTCAACCACACTTTCCACTTGTAGTTATATCGCGATGTCTAGTTTGTGTCGTTCCATTATGTCCCAGATAGGCCATTTTCCACTAGTGGAAGTTGTCGCTACCGACGAGAAGGAGCCTCCGGTGGCTGATTTAATGGAAGCAAATAATGGTGATGGTTCATGATTTTACAATAGATTTGGGGTTTCTTTTGCTTAAACGGAAATTGATTTTAACACAACAGATTTGGATTTAACAGCAATAGATCTGGTGGTTTCTTTGTGTAATCTGAAATTGGTTGGATATTTGATGCTAATCGAGATGAGATGGAGACGATTCATAAATTGGGGCTGTTATGTATGGTTGGTTTGTATTGATCTCGATTATTGGCAGCAAGCAAAATTAGGGTACTGTTGATAATTTGGGTGAAGCCGGGTTGGTTAGTGTAAGCTTATGTTACCAACAACAATTGACATGGATTTTTCTCAGTCTCCATCTCTTGTGCGTGCGACAGTGAATAGATATGTGGAATAGTTAATGATTATTAAAATCTATAACGAAAATTGAATTCCTATGTGGATACATTGAGAGATTGACTAGTATCACCGGCAGAGGAACTGTATGAGTTAAGAGAGGTGGCAGAAGGTAAGGTTTTGATTTTTTTTGATTTTTTTTTTTATCAGCAAGTGTAAAATTTTTATAGAAGAACGCCTACCAGGGGTAAGCAAAAAAAGCTCGGAAGAGCTTACAACCCAAAACAGGACCTGAAGATCCTAAACCGACAAACCCTTACTGCACAAAAAAGATTATAGAAAACCCAAATAGAACTAAAATACAAAAAAGGAGTCACAGTTTAAGAGTGCATCGTTTAAAGATAAATCCCTAAGATCATCTGACTTCGAACACCAGAAGAAAGGTAAGGTTTTGATGATTATGGTGTGTTAATGTTGTTGCTAGTTGGCTGCTTACTGGCTATTCTGGATTTTGTTATGAGATGACGGTAGCTGATACATTGCTCGCCACTTCCAAATGTGTTAACAATTTTTATACTTTGAATTAGATCGTGTACGTTGTTAATCGTAGATTTGGAGTGGATTTATTGCTTGAGATGCAAACTAGTGTTTTTGGTCGTGTATAATATATTTTGCAGGTGATTATTAGGATAAATCTAGATTTATCGACGAAATGTACAACATGTACCTGAGTGCATAATGTATATTCTGAAACGAAATAGATTTTGGTTTGGTTGCACCCGAGTGCATAATGTATTTTTTTATTTAATATTTTCTTTTTATTGCTATTTTTGTTCTTTAAAACTTGTTTTGATTGATGTTTTAATAGTGAATGTGATGACAATGGCAGAGGACTTATTGCTCGAGATCATGAACTAGTGATTTTGGTTGTGTATAATATATTGCAAGTGATTTTTAGGACAAACCAATATTTATCCATGAAATACACAAGATGCACCAGAGTGCATAATGCATATTCTTTGAAGAAAATAAGTTTTCGCTAGGTGCACCCGAGTATATAATGCATTTTTTTATTCTTATAGGGAAAATTTTTTGCCAGGTTGCACCTGCGTGCATAATGCATATTCTTGTAGAAAATAAATTTTGGCCAGGTTGCACTTGGGTGCATAATGCATATTTTTATATGAAATAATTTTTGTCAAGTTGCACCTGGGTGCATAATGCAAATTTTTATAGGAAATAAATTTTGGTCAGGTTGCACCTGGGTGCATAATGTATCCTTGGCATGACTTAAAATAATTTTTTTTTTCGAATTTCATATCAACAATGGATCTTGTTGTGTAGAGATTTTCGAGCCCTTTCCAAAAATATAAATTTTATTAAAATCCGACTTATATTTCGGAAGTTAAGACATTTCTCGCGATTAATTTTAATTGTAGAGAGAGAAAATAAATAAGAGAGAGAAAAGGATAAGAAAATGAATAAAGTTTAAAGCAAAGGGTATATATGGCTAATATTTCCCATGTCTTTTTCACCCATACCTATATTTTACAAGTCCATTGCTCCCGCACTTTATGGAATTTGCACATATGACCCATTTTCTGAAGAATAAAACCATCATTGGCTAAAAATACACATTGCTTTATCAATGTCAAATCCTACTAACATTGGACTCATACTAGTTAACTTTAACGGTGCTGTCAAGTGGCCAAGTGATGATGCACAATCGTGGCGCATTACAGTGGGATTGGCCAAAGTGTCGATGTGCAAGTACTCCGCCTTAATGGTGCAATGCGAAGCTATAATTGCGCAACGTAAGCCATAATAGCGGTATTCGGTACAAGTGCATGTCTCGAGTTACAAAGAAGAGAATGGCATGTGCCAAACGGGGTTTGAACATGGCCAAGGATGCGAGATTAGCATCACAAGATGCCAAATGAGTTTGGCATGTTACTCAGTATGCATGAAGCGTGCAGCATGCAAGCAAGACTTGCATTAGCACACTTGCATCATTGGAAGAATGATGTACAAATGTGATGGCACAATATTTGGTAGGCAAATGTGTTGATCCGCAACAAGGCAAGATGACATGTGCTGGGCACATAGCCTTGACGGTTTAGAGTTGGTTACACGGGAGTGGGTTTACTTTATGATTTCTAACTGATAGGAAGGTCCCGTTTGGCTAGTGGACGGTTTGGCAAAGGTTGGCATATATAGTTAGATAACTGCCACATGTAAAGTAAAACTGTAACTGCTTGCAGTTAGTTGTACATAGCTTTTTGTTAGGCAATATAAGCCTGATATTGTGAAGGGATTGGGTAATCCGGAACAAGAAGAGTGTGTAACCCTAAGTGTGCAATAAATAAAAGGCTAAGGCCTGATTTAAAGAAAAGTTCTGTTGGTGCATATTTCCCTTTGATTTGGCTTATTGTTTATGCATCAAGCGGAGTGTGTGCAATTGGTTGAAGGCTTGAAAGATTTGTGAGCAGAACCTCTATTTAGTATGGGCTGAATAGAGAATTAGTCAAGAAGTTGAAGTATTGGCTAAGTGCGAGTTGGATGAGATTGTGCTGTGGAGCATAATTGTCATTTTCAAGTTGGTGTTGCATTTGAGAAGTGTGAACTGTGACACCCGGGTATCGAGCCACGTGAAGGGTCTCTCTGTTCACGTTTGGATTATAAGGCCGATTGAAGTTATTGCTGTTCTTTGTTTGGCTGTAAATTGTATTTGAAGTGAAGGATCCACACAGAAGGTACAAGGCAGGCAAAGGATGGGGCGAGTATCAGACCAAAGAATTGCATTAAAGGTATGCGAATCGTTAATTCAAGAATTTAAAAGTGATAATCATGCACGAAGGATGTCCTCGGAACAACTTGATGAGGGTGAAACAATTTGTTCTACATTTCGAACCGCACTAAGGGTACCGGAGACGCTGCAAGTGTTGATGAGAAACAACACGATGCTGGGAAGGCTCAGCATGATGTTGGTAGTGGCCAACATCGCAACATCAGTCATTTGCTAGGGAGCAAAGCACACACAGAGAAGAAGATGTCTTATGGACTGATGTACATTGATGTGAAGATCAATGGAGAATGGGTATTAGCGATGGCTGATACCGGTGCTACGAAGTCTTTCATTCATCCATGCGTTGCCATGGCATTGAACTTAATAGTTACTAGCGCGGCTAGCACCATCAAAACTATTAACGCAGAACCACAAGCCATTCGAGGGAAAGTTCGCAATACAGATGTGCAAGTTGGATAATGGAAAGGAAAGCTAGATTTTCTAGTGATGGTCACGGATGATTTTGACCTGATTTTGAGCATGGATTTCTTTTGCGCGGCGAAGGCGTCGCCATTACCTCAAAGAAATGGGATATTGATACAGCACCCTCAATACCCATGTTTTGTCTCTATGGTGAGACAAAGTGAACCAGACAAGACACTTAATCCATGTTTGTCTGCGGTTCAGGTGAACGATGGTATGCGCCAAGGCTTGGATACTTTCCTATGCGTGTTTGTTGAGATCAAACTAGGAAAGGTAGTAGAAGTAGAGGATGGAATAGCCGAGGTCTTAGAAGAGTTTGCGGACACAATGCCTGCAGAATCGCCTAAGACACTACCACCACGGCGTAGGATCGATCATATGATAGAGTTGGTGCCAGGGGCGAGGCCACCTGCGCAAGCACCATATCATATGTCACCATTAGAACTTGAGGAGATGCGCAAGCAAATTTCAAATTCTTGGAGGCGCCTACATACAACCGTCTAAAGCTCCATTTGGTGCTCCGGCTACATTCCAAAAGAAGCAAGATGGCTCGTTGTGATTATAGGGCTTTGAAAAAACTAACTGTGAAGAACAAGTACCCAATTCTGCTAGTGGCAGACTTGTTTGATCGGTTGGCCAAAGCTAAATTCTTCACTAAATTGGATTTGCGCTCAGGTTATTACCAAGTGCGCATAGCAGAAGGCGATGAACCAAAGACTGCAATGGTAACAAGGTATGGCTCATTTGAATACCGTGTTATGCCATTCGGCTTGACGAATGCTCCAGTAAAATTTTGCAACCTGATGAATGATGTGTTTGCTGAGTACATTGACCGCTTTGTAGTGGTATACTTGGATGACATAGTCATATACAGTGAGACTTTGGAAGAGCATGCGTTGCATCTTCGCAAAGTGTTTGCAAAGCTTAGAGAAGCAAGTTTGTATGTGAAGAAGGAAAAGTGTGAGTTTGCCAAGACCACAATTACTTTCCCTGGCCATGTGATATCGCAAGGGTGCGTACATATGGACCAGAAAAAGGTAGAGGCCATTTTGGATTGGACAGAACCTAAGAAGCTTGGAGAGCTTCGTTCTTTCTTGGGTTTAGCTAACTATTACCGGCGATTCATAGTTGGCTATTCAAAGAAAGTGGCCCCTTTGACAGATTTGTTGAGGAAGGACAAATCTTGGGCATGGACTGACGAGTGTCAGCGGTCATTCGATGCATTGAAGGAAGCGGTCTCGACAGAACCAGTTCTTCGCTTGCCTAGCTTCGATGTACCATTTGAAGTGCACACTGATGCTTCAGATAGGGCTCTAGGGGGAGTCTTGGTGCAAGATGGCCATCCAGTGGCTTACGAGAGTCGTAAGCTTAATGATGCTGAAGGGAGATACACTGTGCATGAGAAAGAGATGTTAGAAGTGATACATTGCTTAAGAATATGGTGCCATTATTTTTTAGGAACTTATTTCATCATGAGGACGGATAATGTGGCCATTACGTTCTTTAACAGCCAGAAGAAACTTTCTCCAAAACAAGCAAGGTGCCTTGACTTTTTGAGCGAGTTCGAATACAAGTTCGAAGATAAGCCAGGAAGGCTTAATTCTGTACCAGATGCGTTAAGCAGAAAGTTGGTGGAAGAATATGTTGCGGCACTGACCACGATTGAGGCAGAGTTGTTGCCTCGAATAAAATAAGAGACGAAGAATGATCAGGCATGTGCGTGCCTGACTAAACTTATCTGTGATGGGATCGTTCTTCGATTTTGGCTAGATGATGGAGTCATTTATGCCAAGGGAAAAAAAATTTATGTACCTAATTCAGGTGGCTTGAGAAGGGAACTCTTGCGAGAGACGCATGATTCCATTAGGGCTGGTCATCCAGACAAGGAACGAACGAATGCTTTGATAGCTCCTTCCTATTACTGGCCTAAGATAGAAGAAGATGTTGAATTGTATGTGAAGACATGCTTAGTGTGTCAATTGGATAAGACGGAAAGGAGGAGCGTAGCAGTTTTGCTACAACCTTTGCCGATTCCAGACAAGCCATGGCAGTGCTTGTCGATGGACTTTATTAACGGGCTGCCAAAGGTGCAAGGCTTTAGCTCGATAATGGTCGTCATTGATCGCTTTTCGAAGTATGCCACATTCATTCCCTGCCCCCATTCTTGTAATGCAGAAGTTGCAGCGGAGATGTTCTTCAAGAATGTAGTGAAGTATTGGGGAATTCCTCGAGATATTGTGAGTGATAGAGACTCACGGTTTACAGGCAGGTTTTGGACTGCCTTGTTTGGAATGCTTGGTTCCGAACTAAAGTTTTCTACTAGCAATCACCCCCAAACCGATGGTCAGATGGAGCGGATAAATTCATTGCTAGAAGAGTACTTGCGTCATTATGTGACGGCAAGCCAGGGAAATTGGGTGGCATTGATGGATGCGGCCCAATTTTGTTACAATTTGCACAAGAGTTCAGCTACGGAGCTGAGTCCTTTCGAGTTAGCTACAAGCCAGCAGCCATTAACCCCTCATGAGGTGCCAAAGGCTAAAAATCAAGGTTCCTATCCAGCAGCTTATCGTTATGCAAGTTCAAAGACAGAGATGACTGAGCAGGCGCGTGATAGTTTATCAAAGGCGCAAAGAAGAATGAAGAAGTATGCTGATTTACATCGCAGAGATGTAGAATTTGAGGTAGAAGATATGGTGCTGTTAAAGCTAACACCCCAGATTTGGAAGAAGATTTCTAGCAAGACAGTGCATAGAGGCCTAATTCCAAGATATGATGGTCCCTTCAAAGTGATTAAAAGAGTTGGTAAGGTGGCTTACAGACTTGAGTTGCCGGACAGTTTAAAAGTGCATCCCACTTTTCATGTCAGCTTTTTGAAGAAATACGATACTGATTTGCTGGACACTTCGAGACAACAGGCGAAGCGTGCACCACCAATAATCATATCACAATTCGATAAGCAACTTGAGGCAATACTTGACGATCGAGTTATGGGGCAAAGTAAGAAGAATATGAGAACTTATTTTCTAATTAAGTGACAAGGGTTGCCAGACTCCGAGGCTTCTTGGGAGAATGATACTACATTGTGGCAATTTGAAGAACAAATTCAGGCTTACCTACGGCAAAAAGAATCGACGAGGGCGTCGAGTTCAGCTGGTAGGGGAGGTCTATAACGGTGCTGTCAAGTGGCCAAGTGATGATGCGCAACTGTGGCGCATTACCAGTGGATTGGCCAAAGTGTCAGATGTGCAAGTACTCCGCCTTAATGGTGCAATGCGAAGCTATAATAGCGCAACGTAAGCCATAATAGCGGTATTCAGTACAAGTGCATGTCTGAGTTACAGCAAGAGAATGGCATGTGCCAAACAGGGTTTGGACATGGCCAAGGATGCGAGATTAGCATCACAAGATGCCAAATGAGTTTGGCATGTTGCCTGTATGCATGAGGCATGCAGGCATGCAAGCAAGACATTCATTAGCACACTTGCATCATTGGAAGAATGATGTAAATCCGTGATGGCGCAATATTTGGCTGGCAAATGCGTTGATCTGGCAACAAGGCAAGATGACATGTGCTGGTCACATGGCCTTGACGGTTTAGAGTTGGTTACACGAGAGTGGGTTTACTTTATGCTTTCTAACTGATAGGAAGGTCCCGTTTGGCTAGTGGATGGTTTGGCAAAGGTTGGCATAGTTAGCTAACTGCCACATGTAAAGTAAAACTATAACTGCTTGTAGTTAGTTGTACATAGCTTTTTGTAAGGCTATATAAGCCTGATCTTGTGAAGGGATTGGGTAATCCGGAACAAGAAGAGTGTGTAACCCTAAGTGTGCAATAAATAAAAGGCTAAGGCTTGATTTAAAGAAAAGTTTTGTTGATGCATATTTCCCTTTGATTTGCCTTATTGTTTATGCATCAAGCGGAGTGTGTGCAATTGGTTGAAGACTTGAAAGATTTGTGAGCAGAACCTCTATTTAGTATGGGCTGAATAGAGAATTAGTCAAGAAGTTGAAGTATTGGCTAAGTGCGAGTTGGCCGAGATTGTCTTGTGGAGCATAATTGTCATTGTCAAGTTGGTGTTGCATTTGAGAAGTGTGAACTGTGACATTAACCCTCCAGAACAACAATTGAAGCAAGGGGATCGCATGCCAATTGCAGAACAAGGGATAGCTATTCCTAAGAGATGCCGAGACTTCCTTCCGATGGGAAACATAATGGAGCGGATAGAAAATTATATTTCAAAGTATACTGTCCTTCACACCATCAATAATCCATACAATGATGCAGAGTTCCCCTTTTCAAAAAGTTTCTATGACAAGTTTAAATCAGTTTATATACGATATGATTCTTAGATTACATATTTTTGCAGAAAAATCTATTTTAAATTTTACAACACTAACTTTGAGTCCACCTGTCTTGAAGCCCAACCAGCTTACCCAACCATATCCTGATTGTACCGCCAAAGACAGTGACGGAGCCAGATTTTTTTCCCAACTGGGGGCAAATTCTTATGGTAAAAATATGTACATACTGGCTAGCCCAAATTTTTTTGGCATTTTTATTGACTTTTTAGTACTAACTAAATGAAAATCAAATCATAAAATATTTTAGTTAAATTAGATATACTAATTTAGATCGTTTTTTTGTTTTTACGTCACACATTTGATTTATTTGTATTGATTTCATGTGAGTTTTATAATTTTTACCCCATTACAAATAAATTATCAATTTTATTGAGTATATTTGCCCCCACAAAACATGTAAATTAAAAAATTTGTATGCCTATATATTTATGGGATTTCGAATCAAGTGGGGTCGGAGGACCCTATTTTCCCTACATCCCTCCGTCCCTGCCCAAAGATAGCCTGCTGGTCTTACCAGACCTTGGACTATACAACAACATACTCAATTGGATAATGGAGTTAAGTTTGCCCAAGTGTTTTCGTTAGGAAGATTATTCTAAGTGTGATCTTTTAGTCATCTTTAAATGAATGGATCACATTACTATGGTGCTTAATTATAAGGACAGTAGTAATTAAGCTTATGCCGTTTGTTCATACATGTTTCAGACCCCTCAGAATGATACACCCAGAAACAATCTAGATGACTTGTCCAAAAAAGGGTGTAGATCACTTAAATTTGTTATAAGCTCCTGGAATTTACATGCCGATAAATGATTTATGTGTGATCGTGAGTGATCGTGAGAAAAAACGGCTTATATGATGTTTCTTTTGCCTATATATTGTTCTCCAAAGTATCTACGACTGTATTATGTTTCCCAGAAATCAGCTACATCCACCAAGTTGTTCGATTGTATCGTTTCAAACAACATCAATAGCTTCAGAAAATCGGATAACATTTTTGAAATTGGTTATTCGGAAACAAAAAAGAATAAAAAAAAATAGATGGTGGAGGAAGCTGGAAATATAATGGTAGTCTTTTACATTTTTTTTGGTATGGGTAGTCACTCTCATAACCAGATCAGATAGTTGAGAGAAGGTATGTTTTCTATACGCATGTCACTTGGATTATTCCTAAAAACCACTTTGTATAATTGTAATCCTTTAATTCCAAATTTGCAGTATAATTGTAAACCTCCCATTCTTGATTTGTAAATAAATTATTTATTGTTCATTTTAATTCCGGTGGAACGTTCATCTTTACTACGATTTCTATTATATTTTATAATTTTGTCTTCCATTTCAAGACAATTACATTAGTTATTAAAGCCTCGTATATTAAATATGGTTTGTCATTCAAATATTCATAATGCTCGCTACAAATATTTAAAATCTTCCTGCCGATAAATAGTTTTTAGAGAAAATGGGTCATTTGTCCAAAAAAATTTAAAACACGGTTCAAATGGACGAGTAAAAAAAAGTACGGGTGAAATAGCCAAAAAAATAGCAAGGATGAAAACCTGATTCATCCCGGCTTATACTTAAAAATAACAAGGATGAAACTGATGCATCCTTGTGTTTATAAAAATAAGAAAAAATATTTGAAAATGACTTGAAACTTTCATCCCGCCTAAAGTTTTAAATTTTTGTCCATTTAAACAAATCTTTTAATTTTTGGCTATTTAAACAATTGTCAAAACCTAAGTGTCTTTTTCACCCAGAAATTGTTGATTTTGGTCTTTTTGACCAATTTTGTGTAGTTTTTATGTGAGAATGAGCAAACAAGCAAGTCTTGTTTAGTTGAGTTATATGCATAAGGTAAATTATATGTGCCAATAAATAAATAAGATAATTGGATGAAACGATCGCAGTTACGGACACCTTGTATGATTACACATTCACCCTATATGGGACCATGCATGATATGTTGGAGGAAACTGAAAAATAGTTGTAATCATGAAAACTGGGAGCCTCTTATCTGGTCGGCGTGGCAAGAAGGGTTTTTTGAATCAGAATTTATCAAGAATGAGATAATTATATCCATTGTAAATATTAATAAAAATATCATATTGTTGAACCTTACATGAAAAATTTAACTGTGGTAACATACTACATGTTTAAGACATAATATTTTTGAGCACGAAAACTAGGTAATTCAAGAATTGTACATGTTAAGCGTTGGATTAGAAGATACAAGACTCCAGTTGCACAAACCCAAGTGTCATTTGGCCGCTCAGTCAGATCCAATCTTACTACACATCATGTGATTCAGGAGAATGAGTCGATAAGAAGGATGGATGCTATAATATCCAATTCATACATGCAGCATACAAGTGCACCACGTATTTGGATTCTGCATGACTAACAACAAGGCAGACTCAAATGACATGTGTCTTGTTTGAGTATCTCTAACCTATATATATATATATATATATATATATATTATTTTTTGAAGCATATACACATATATATGCCTAGCTTGGAATTCAGTCAACACACACATTCAGAGATCAAAGAAAACAAGATATCTTCTTTTAAACCTTTTCTCTCAGAAATCAAAGCAGAAGTAGAAGTAGAGTGTTTATAAGATTTTAACGATCAAGAATGGCTCAGATGTTGAACAAGGCTAAAGATTTTGTAGCAGAAAAGATAGCACATGTGAAGAAACCAGAAGCCGATTTGAGAGATGTAGACCTGAAACACGTTAGTCGGGACTCAGCTAATTTTGTCAGCAAGCTCGCCATCCACAACCCATACGATCATTCTCTTCCAATCTGTGAAGTTACTTACACTCTTAAAAGCGCTAACAGGTATACATGAACAATTTATTATGCACAAGTAGTCCCGTGCTTAATTAACCTTTGGTTAACTGGACGTTTGTTCTAATTTTGGTGTACATGTACAGGGTAATTGCGTCAGGGACGATGCCAGATCCAGGATCCATAAATGCGAAACAAGAGACGATGCTGGAGCTACCAATGAAAGTGCCATATGATGTGTTGGTGAGTTTGGCAAGGGATATTGGGTCCGACTGGGACATAGATTACGAGCTTCATGTTGGTCTAACTATTGATCTCCCTATCGTTGGAAACTTCACTCTTCCTCTCAATAAAAATGGGCAGCTTAGGCTTCCAACACTCTCTTCTCTTTTCTAAAAACCTGTAACGATGAAAATGACCGGTATTTCTTTTCAGTTGAAATAAACTTGTGATGCTTGTTTTGTGTAGTTTTGAATAGAAAATGGTTTCTACTATGCTTAATATATGATATGATGCTTCAATGTTTGTGCCAAAAAATGTTGAGAATGCAAAACAGATTGGTGCGAACGAAAAACATTTATGCTGATTATATGAATTGTAATAATATGATTTATCATTACAACGAAGCTGGAATAGCTCAGCTGGTTAGAGCGTGTGGCTGTTAACCACAAGGTCACAGGTTCAATCCCTGTTTCTAGCGATTTTTTTTTTTGATTTTTTTTAGAGATTTTTGTAATATATGCTTGCTAATTGCATGATCAAGGATCAGAAAAGCATGCATTAAATAATATGTAAAGAACTAATGCGAAACAACTCTACCAAAATAACTTGGACGAGGGCGGAATCACAAAGTTCAACAAGTTGTCCTTAACACATTAGTTCGCGGGTATACTCGAGTTGAGTAATGCTAAACCCCTCACAGCAAGATGTGTCCAGATAAGATCGCCCGATATAACTTGAGTTAGCACAACGCAAGTTACCCTCTCTTCGAACTCAAAGAACAAGGATGGAGATAAAAACGTCCGGAGAAAACCCTAGAATAAAAGAAGAATTTTTCGGTGTGTTGAAAACAGATTTTCGAGTTGTATTTATAGGATGAAATACTTGCAAATCAAGTTAGGTTTTGGTTTTCTTCAAAAACAAGTAAAAGGAATTTTACCATAAATAGAACTCTTAAGAATTAATTTTGGAATTAATTTTCTAAAGAAAAACTCGCCAAAATAAATCCGTGTAGAAAAGGAACTTGGTGCATGGCATACGCGCATATCGCATGAGTAAAAATATGTATTTTTGCCCACCCGCTCCACCCACGTTTTACAATTCATACATAAGTGTATGGTTATATAGTGGAGCTCATCTTTAGTTTTCCACAATGTGGACTAAAGGTTCCACTTCATTCACCCAAAAATGAGTGAGCATCCTTAGACCCTTAGGTCATTAGATCAAACCACACCAAGACCATAAAACCTTTTAATTAAAACTCATTTTCTCCAACAATCCCCACATGAATGAAATCTCGGAAAACGAAAAATCGAGTAAGGAAAATACCATTTAGGCAAAGGTGTCCATGAGGTCTTGAACCCTTACTTAGTGAGAAGTTACCTAACTACTAGCTAAACAGTGAACCTAGTCTTGAACTGATAGCGTTGGTGTAATTCGCGACAACAACCACATATGATATTCTCCTGTTGCTAAGTTCGTGCCGTTTTGTCCAATTTGGCCCTGGACATATCCTGTTTCTCAGAATGCTCTAGAGAATTGGCTCAATTCTCATAGGAAGCTCCCCACTTCCACATTCGGATAGGTGAGTTCCATCAAGAGTGTTTCTTTAACACCCCACTTCAATCTTAATGAAACTATGGAACTCATTAAGACTTATTTAAAAATCATCCTCCACATGCAGTCACACTATCACATCAACACCATAGGGAAGGGACAGAGAATGAAATTCTCTGATAGTGTTTACCTTTACCCACCATGAATTAGTTGTCTCATTCGAAACCTTGATCTTGGAATCTCCACATCGCCAGGTTGAGTATCCTTCATGGCAAGTTTAATTTTTGAGCCTAAGCCCCATCCCCTCGATGCTTTACTAACTATCTCCTTGGACAAACCTTTCAATAAAGGGTCCTAAGGAGATATTCTCCTTGGACTGCATCCAATCTATGGAAATAACGCCATTGAGATTAGTGTTTTCAAAGTATCATGTCTTCTACGAATATGTATAGACTTTCCATTGTAGAAGAAACTCTTAGCTCTACCTATCGCAGATTTGTCATTACAAAGTGTATAGATATAGATGGCACATGCCTATGCTGAGAGGAATATCTTCTAAAAAGTTTCTAGCCATTCGGCTCCTCTCCGCTTTATCTAACGCAATAAACTCCGATTCCATAGTGGAAACGAGCTATACATGTCCTGCTTTGGAACTCTTCCAAGATACGTAGGCCTTTTCGCTAGAGTGAATACATATCCACTCGTAGACTTAGAATCCTCCGATCTCGTTATCCAAACTTTGCATGCAAAATCCCTCAAGGGCGGCCGGATATCCTTTGTAATTCAAACTAAAGGTCATTGTGTACTTTCAAGTACTTTAGCACTCTAATAAGTGCATCCCAATGTATCTCGCCCGGATTACAAGTATACCGCTTAACCTACTTACAAGATAAGCAATGTCCTGTCTCGTACAATTCATCAAATACATCGACTTCCTATGACTCTCGAGTATTCAAGTTGGTTAACTCTTATACCCTTATTCTTCTTGAGACGACATTTAGAATCATAAGGAGTACACACAGTTTGATTAAACCGATTAAATTTCTTAAGTATGGATTCAACATAATGAGACTGACTCGTTACTATAGCCATTAGAAGTTTTTCTAATCTTCATCCCTAATATGACATCAACGGGCCTAAGTCTTTCATGTCAAAATTCTCATTCAACAGCTTTCTTAGTGGAATTAATAACATCCATGTTTGTACCTAGTATAAGCATATCATCAACATACAAGCATACAATCACACAGCATCCTTGACAAGTTTAGTATAAACACACTTATCGATTCATTAATTCTAAAACCACTAGAAATCATCACATGATCAAATTTTTCATGCCACTATTTAGGTGCTTGTTTCAATCCATACAAAGATTTAACCAGTTTACACACTTTCTTTTCACAACCTTTAACTACAAAGCCCTCAAAGTTGTTCCATATAAATTTCTTCATCTAACTCACCATTAAGAAACGCTGTCTTTACATCCATTTGATGTATCTCTAAATTATGGATGGAAGCTATAGCAATTAACATCCTAATGGAGCTAATTCTACTCACCGGTGAATAGGTGTCAAAGAAATCTATACCTTCTATTTGTCAGAGCCTTTAGCTACCAGCCTAGCCTTGTATTTTTCAATAGTTCCATCTATCTTACGTTTTCTTTTGAAAATCCATTTTACAACCTATGGCCTTACACCTGGAGGTAAATCTACAAGTTCAAAAGTACCGTTTTCTCAAGGGGAATCCATTTCACTAATGGAAGCTTCTTTCCACCACGAAGCTTGGACAAGTCATGGCTTCTCTATAAGTCGAGATCGGACTCGGCTAGGTATGTAATGCAAACTGGGATAGGTTTTCTCAGTTCTAACCCTTTTACCTCTTCTAGGTTCCACTTCTCAGTTCATCTTCCTCTAAAGGTAATAATTGACTAGTTGAAGGAACATCTAGGATCATCTAAACACCTCTTTCGAGAATCACGTTTCAAAGGAAAATACCGGTTTCCAAAAACTCAAGATCCACTAGACTCCATGATAGTATTCAACCCATGTCGGGGGTTTTAACTCACAACCATAAACCTATGAGCACTAGAATGCTCGGGGATACCCTATAAAAACACAATCAGAATTTTTGGGTCCTATCTTATTTTTCTTAGGAGGAGGGATGCCCACCTTGCCAAGCACCCCCACACTTTGAAGTAATCATAAGATGGTTGTCTACCTTTCCATAACTCATATGGAGTTTTATCGATCCTTTAAAGGGTACTTGTTCGGGATGTAATTGGCGGAGAGGATAGCCTCCCCCCACAAAATTCGAAGGTAATCTGAACTAATCAACATGGCATTCATCTATATCCTTAAAGGCACGGTTCTTACGTTCATTTACACATTGGATTGAGTTGAATAAGGGGCTGTAGTCTCATGTATTATGCCAATTCTTCATGAGGAAATCTCCCTCACGAATTTCATACTCACCACCACGGTCAGACCTAATAGTTTTAATGGTAGTATTCAATTGGTTTTCGACTTCACTTTTATATATCTTAAAGGCTTCTAAGGCATCATCCTTCCTCTAAGTAAGTAAACATGGCGGTGCTTCGTACAATCATCTATAAAAGTAATAAACCATTTCTTACCACCTCTTGTTTGAAGCCACTTCATATCAACTAGAGTCGAGTGGATTAAATCTAAGGGTTTAGAGTTTCTCTCGGACATTCTTATTGAATGATTTCTTAGCATGCTTAGATTCTTACGCAAATCTCACACTTATGATTTTTATCTAAAGTGAATTTGGGTATCGACCTCGCTAGCCAATTTATGCATTGATTTATAGTTTACATGACCAAGTCTACCATGCCAAGCGTTCAACACACACACATGTAGCGAAGAATCATTCAATTTCAATTCGGGACGGGTTACATTAAGTTTATATAGACCCCCAGAGTCTTATAACCCTTACCCACATAATCCCATTGCCCTTAATTCTATTAGTTTTTCCAGACTCAATGTAACTTTAAAACCCTCTCATCTAAAAACAGAGACAAGAAACAAGATTTTTTGCGGATATGCAACATGAAGAACTTCATTCAATGTGAGAGTCTTTCCGGATGTGAGCTTCTTAATCAGACCTTTCCTTTTCCTGCAACCTCTGATGCGGATGGGTTACCCATATAGAGTTTCTCGCCTTCCCCCTACCCTCTTCGGTAGGAGGTGAGCAGTCTCTCGTTCCCACAAACATGCTTAGTAGCTCAGTCTACCCACCAATCCATCACATTGGTCCCAGTTAACTTCGACACCACCAGCTTCGTCTTTGCTTTTTCTCAACCAGGTTAGCATTATTCTTCTTATCCCTTCGTTATTCACATGAACTTGCCATATGACCAGTGTTTCCACACACAACAAGGACCCTTAATTTTAACAATGCTAGATCTCCGGTTTCTAAACGTACCTTTCTTGTTAGGTCCATGCTTGAGTTGCAACGCTGTTGTCACCTTTTCCAGCTTTGGATGGCTTATGTTGAACCTCATGAGCTTTGTTAGACATGTCCCTTACGGATGACACGTTCTTGTCTTTGGTGCACAACATCTCTTCCACTTGAATCTTCTTTCCCAATTCAACCATGTTGATCTCGCCAGTTTCATGCCTCGGCTTTTTCTTGTACTCCCACCAAGAAGATGGTAACTTCTCAATTACATGAGACACTTGAAAAGTCTCATCAACAACCATACCTTATTGAAGAATCTGGTTAATAATTTGTTGAAGTTTCGAGAATTGATCAACAACGGACTTATCATTACGTCATCTTGAACTCCATAAACTTTGCCACCAAATTTCTTGCTTCCCCGGTCTCGGCTTGGTACTTTGCTTCTAACGCAGTCCACAACTCATAACGGTCAAGTTCTCTTTAGCATTGTAAAAATCATACATCGCATCTTCCAAACCGTTCATGATATGATTTTTAGCGAAAAAATTAGACCTCGTGTTCATATTGACCTCCTCCTCCGGACAAATTTTCAATATTGTATAAGTCATCACCTGGAACCCGAGACATAATCCGATTCATGATGGCTCGGATAAAAAACGACATCTTGGATTGCCATCTCTTGAAATCCTTTAAGTTAAACTTTGTGGTCTTTTCTACATCGTTGATTCCCCATTGTTACAAGGAATATTAATGTGTTAAGATTGTTGGGATCTTGCAACAATGAACGGCACGTTAGATGTATCGAAAATAATATGTAAAGAACTAATGCGAAACAACTCTGCCAAAATAACTTGACGAGGGCAGAATCACGGGTTCAACAAGTTGTCCTTAACACATTAGTTCGCGGGTATACTCGAGTTGAGTAATGCTAAACCCCTCCACAGTAAGATGTGTCCCGAGGATAAGACTGCCCGTATATAACTTGAGTTAGCACAATCAGTTACCCTCTCTCGAACTTCAGGCGAGGATGGAGATAAAAACGTCTGAGAAAACCCTAGAATAAAAGAAGAATTTTCGGTGTGTTGAAAACAGATTTTCGAGTTGTATTTATAGGATGAAATACTTACAAATCAAGTTAGGTTTTGGTTTTCTTCAAAAACAAGTAAAAGGAATTTTACCATAAATAGAACTCTTAAGAATTAATTTTGGAATTAATTTTCTAAAGAAAAACTCGCCAAAAATAAATCCGTGTAGAAAAAACTTGGTGCATGGCATACATATCGCATGAGTAAAAATATGTATTTTTGCCCACCCGCTCCACCCACGTTTTACAATTCATACATAAGTGTATGGTTATATAAATGGAGCTCATCTTTAGTTTTCCACAATGTGGGACTAAAGGTTCCACTTCATTCACCCAAAAAATGATTGAGCATCCTTAGACCCTTAGGTCATTAGATCAAACCACACCAAGACCATAAAACCTTTTAATTAAAACTCATTT
>JAJJWW010010148.1:0-54703 GCA_023531295.1 Papaver armeniacum | reverse complement strand
GTAAGATACAACGGCGAAGTAATGATAGACGAAATAAGGTTACTTTTTGAGGCCTGTTTCTCCTTTGATTACCTTTTGGTTGAGTAGAATGTAAGAAAAGAGCAGTTTTTGAGGACCATTGTTTTTTTGTGGGGACCATGGTTTTATTTTGGGTAAAACATTAGAATTAAATCTAAATCACCCTTTATCTAAATATTTATATTAATACCATAATTACCCTTTTCAATTAAGTTAGTGTAATGATTAGTTGTATCATTAGGTTAACATAATTAGTGATTAATACAAGATTAAATCAAAAAAATTAAACTAAACTAAATGATTAGTGCAAGATTAAATGAGATTAAATTAAAAAATAAAAATAAGCAAAGGTTTGGTTGGGAAATATTTTTTTCGTGCTTGAACCTTAGTTCGGTTGGGAAATGTTTTTGACGTAGCAAGACTAAGGTTGGTTGGAAATGTTTTTTGAAACTAACGAACTATTAGGTTCGGTTGGAAATGTTTTTGCTACGTAACCGAACTATTAGGGTTCGGTTGGGAAATATTTTGCGACGTTACCGAACACTTAGTTCGGTTAAAAATGTTTTTACAACGTAAGAATTTGTATTATGTTGGGAAATATTTTTGCAAAATAGCCGAACTAAGGTTCGGTTGGGAAATGTTTTTGCAACTAACCAAACTATTAGGGTTCGGTTGGGAATGTTTTTTGCTACTAACCGAACTGTAGGGTTCGGTTGAAATGTTTTTGCGACATATGGAATTTTTTTACGAAATAGCCAAACGTTCTTCATGTTCATCATTTTTATTAGGTTCGGTTAGTTAACAAAGTTTTTCACATAATTCCAATCCGAACTTCTCTCTTGCAACTTCCATTTCAACTCATTTGATGGTTAATACTCATTTTTCAATCGAATGAGGCGTTTAAGGAAAGAAGAAGAAGAGAGAATAATTTTTTAGTATTTTTTGATTTTGATTTTGGTTATTATTTTGATTTCGATTCCCCCTTTGTTTTTGTTTTTTATTTTGAATTTGATTTTGGTTAATAGATTCATTTAGATTAGATATATATGATTAGATTTATATAGTTTATTAGGTTAGTTTTATTTGAATTAAAGTAAAGGATAAATGTGTATTTACCTAACTTTAGGACACCCTTATAAGTATAGGGAGGTTGGCCTAATAAGAACATGGTCCCAAAAAGCTATGGTCCCTAGAAAATGGTTCAAGCAGAAAGGAGAATCACAAAGTAAGATAAGTCATATTACCTCTATGGACTTCACACACACACGCATATATAGAGGAGGTTCGTGAACTAATTTACACATTTTCTCTATCTTCAGGATTCCTTGTATAGAGGAGGTTCGTGAACTAATTTTAAATTTGTTAGAAAAATTGATGACCTTTTTATGGTTTAAACGAAGAAGCCAGTAAATCTTGCATTGTGCATTCTTGCAAATTATAAGACAAAAAAGAGTAATTTTTAGCGAATTATGAGACAAAAAAGAGTAGGGAGAGAGTAGCATATGCATAACCTTTAACATAAAACGTTTATCCGTAAATTAAACAACAACGACAAATTTAAATGTACGGGAATATAACTAAACATGAATCACATTCCGAAAGTTCTGGGTGGTCAACTATAAACCACTGTCTTTTTTTTTTTTTTTTGATCGAGAAAGAAGAGATTTAAATGCCAATTTCCACCAACTGTTGTCGATTATTGATATCAGTGTTGCACTTTAAATGCACACGTCTGAAATTAGCTTCTCGCATGTTTCTTTCAAATTCATGATGAGTAAAACTTGCCGCTGGTCAGGAGTGGAGACGCGGGTAGATAATCATTTATCAGTTTTGACTTGAATAACTGTATCGCCTCTATAAAGTAATAATTGTACTTGAGAAAACCAGACCACCGGCCATACTCTCTCCTCATTCCCCCAGAAATTAGGTTATTCTGATCTTGCATTAGTGTATATGTTGGGCAATACTTAGCATGTCCATCGAAGCTCATCATTGAACTGTTTTCAAATAAACAAAATAACCAATACTTTGATTTTCTTTTGAAGCAAAATAATTAATGCTTGATAAACCGAAAAATAATCTAAAGAAAAATCATTAAACGCTACCTTGCTTAGAGTTGAAAGCAGTTTCTGATGCTGGTGGTCCCTGATTGTATGGTCGCTTCCGCCAAAAACCGTAAACGGTAAATTCTTTTGGTATCGGAGATATACATTTAGAGCTGCCATTAAGATTGCATCGCGAGTAACCCCATTGTACTCGGAGCTCAAACTCTGCGCCTCCTCCAACATAATCATCCTGTTCAAAAATAGCAGATAAGATATTTATATTTGGATAAAAAATATAGTTCAAGGAAACTATCAAACTGTACATATTATTGCTTCTTACAGTATTTATGGCTTCTTCTACTTCGATGGGGCAATACGCGTAGTCCACACTTTGAGAAGTGACAAGAACTAATCTAATAAAAATTAGGGTAAACGCCAGTATGATCTTCATTGTGTATGTTTTTTGTTTGTTTTTTGATTCAGGCAAAAACTCTCTGTATGTATTTTGGAAAGGAAGTTTAAGATAGATAAGTTCCAGGAGAAAAATAAGGTACAAACTCTCTCCACATGAATGAATGACATGGCTTACTAAATGCTAGAAGTGGAAGACATGACTTAACAACTAAATACTGGCAGTAATGAAGGATGACTTACCATACCATTTTGAAAAAAAAAGATGACCTGATTCGTGGCGATTTTCAAGGCCATAATTTTTCCCCTTCTTCTTCATGATTGGAGGCATTTCATCCCCTTTAATCCCTGTAACTTCTAGTAATCACAGAAAAAGCATCCAATTCTAATGAAGAGATGCCTTACCAAATAAATATAATTTTGTTATTGCCAAAGGGTGGGGAAATAGGGAAAATGGAGGCGTTAATTATCTAGAAGTACTGTCTTTTAAGTATCGGACCATCTAGCTAGAAGAATACTACAACCGGTACTCAGTACTGCCTCACTGCTCTTTTTATATGAATCTGAAAAGAGCTAGCAGTGGTAATTGGGTTGCTGCTGCTGCATGTAATACACAAGTACTAGCTAATGGGTGGTACACCGATCATTCAGTCTGTAAAGTTAATTGTATATGGTGGGTATTGAGCCATCAGCTAATGCTTTATTTCGCTTTAACATGACCATGTGTGTATCTTAATGAAAGCCATCTCTTTCATATGAGGAATGAAGACTAAGAGTAGTAATAACAACAATGGCATTATGATCAGTGAGAGATAAATATCTTCTTGAAGAAGAAATTCTGAGTGAGATGAGATCTAATCTAACAAAATGATGAACATGAGAGTGGCGGCTGAAGCAATTTTCTAAGAGACCTTATCTTTTGGGTATAAGGATCCAATTTTATTGTTGATTGTTTTCTTCAACCATCACATAAGGGTCCAGAGAGTTGCACCAGCGAGATGTATCCGGTAGCAGTTCAGTTACCATAAGGATGGAATGACACTCTGATCTTACAAACATTACCAAAACCAATTAATACAATCGGCAGAAATTTTAATCGCTTTGACCAAAAATATTGCAGCTTACTAACCAGCTCAGTTGTGATTCTAGCAGCGTAAGACTTTCCTTGCAGTTAGACTGTTGATGACGATGGTACAATAGATCACAAACACTTCGACAAGAGATTTCTTTGATTTTAGGTACCCCCAATGTGGAAGGACGGTACATCAACGTGAAGTGGGAACCCCCTCAAGATAGCTATGCCAAGCCTGCTTTGACGGAGCTTTTGATGACGTGTCATCTGCCGGCAATGGTGGTGTTTTGCGAGACTCCACTGGAGACTTCATTGCCGCTATTGAGAAATATATTTTCTCAACTCTAATAATGTGACAAAAGTTTATGCTGTACGTGAAGGTCTTTGCCTGGCAATTTTATAAGATAGCATACTAGTGTACTCCATTACGAAGGACGAAGAATCGTTATTCATCAGCTAAAACTAAAAGTGATCACATTCACATACAAACCGAAACAGTCACCATTACTCAACTTCCAAAAAATCCGTCTGGTGCAAAAAAGCAAGATCAGTGATGGATGGAGAGGCCCGACAGAGACTTTATCAAGTAAAAGTGATCACATTCACATAAAATCCGAAACAGTCATCATTACTCAACTTCCAAAAAATCTGAAACAGTCATCATTCTAACTTCAACGGTAGTTAGAATGACATCACCGCTTGCGTTAAACTCTTCTTGCTGTTGCTGGCAGTGCCATTCTCGTTTGCATCACAATAAATTTATGTATGCTGATCTGTTGAAACAAAGATTTCCCTCTCTTTTAGTGTTGAGATTATTAGTCCCACATTGTTTGGGCAATCTAAGATCCTTCGGTTTATAATTTTTAAGGCCTCTCCACTCATTGGCAATTTGTTTTGAGTTGGATTCCCGTATTCTAGCATTTAGTTTATTTTGAATAAAATGGGTTTTATCCTTTTAGTTGTACTTTTATTCAAATTTTTGAATTTTTGTTGTACTATTGGAGTTCTCAAGAAAAAAGATATCCACTACGTGTGCTTACTATCACAAGGATAGCAGGCCAGAAAAAATTTTCATCGGAATAACAAAAATGGAGAACTATCAAGTGGTACATTACGTTTAAATCTTTTTTACTGAAGAACAAGAATCTAAAGATTTGTACAGTACGTTCGTCAGCCAAGAGGCTCTCTTAGGATGGAAAAATAACCGAGATCAGAATGCAAAAATAACACTCGTGCTCTTTTGTACTAAAAAAGATATATCTATTAATATAAGCACCCTTAGCACCAACAACAAGCCGTTTTTGTTCTGCAGAAGAGGCAATTACTTACAAGAAGAGAAAATCTGGAGTGCTGGGGTTCGACTCCCTCTATAGAGTGTCACCATCGATAATATGTACTGGAAAAAAATCCCACAGTAGTTGTTCTCAATTCATATTAACTTTTCATTTCATGCCAAAATTTGAGCAAATAATAAGATTTCCATATTCTATTAGTCAAGGAAGCTAATGTCTTCATGGCATGACGCAAATTCAAAGAGGTATGATCAAAAGAGATGTTGGACCGTCAAATCAATAATGCAGCATACATAAAGATATTGGAACTCTACTTGTGTATTTTTTATTTGATTCCTCAGACATGTAGAGGCTTGCTTCTTGTTAACCTTGTTTCTTCTTATATACTTAATGAACTGAAGATGGGATAATAAGTATACATGCACCATTTTGTACAGAACCTGTAGTAAAGCTTGACAGAAACTTAATTCCGGATGATGATTGGAGATCAGAACCAACTCATATATCAGACAACCTATTTAAGATATAGCCCATTACAGACCAAGAATAATAGCTGGTATCTGCATAAGTGGATTGGTGTTGAGAAATTCTTTTTTTCATTTGCAAGGATCAAAAGGAAAAAATCATTTACAAAAGCATGTATCAAAACTGATAACTCACATGTATAGTTTTCCAAGTATATCAGTTCCACAATGTAGTTGGAGAACAAGAAATGTGATATAGCTTATTCAAAGCTTGAAGAGAAACTGCTGCAATGACCAATGCAAGCATCTAATTAATGAAAGCTCTATTTTTTTAGAACAAAAAATAAAGAAAGAAAGAAAACGATGCTACAAATTTTTTGTAAGATAGATCTCTATACAGATATTAAAACATGCATAGTAGTGTACTCCACCATTTGATAGGACGAATAATCGTTATTCATCAGGTAAAGCTAAAAGTGATTAGATACAAATCGAAAGAGCCATTGTTACTCAACTTCCTAAAAAACTGATGAGTGACTGACGAATTTTGTTGCCGTCTAGTGCAAAAAACAACAGCCCATTTCTTATCAGATCTTTCAAAGAGAAATTATTTTTCTTGATAGTTTAACACCACCGGCTTCACTCTCTCAATTTTGTCTCCTTTCTTTCTATAACACATCAAATGAAATTCTAGGGCTTTCATCTGTATTGACATGAGCAAACATGTTTCCAAAGAAAAAGATCATTACATTTTCTGTAAGTCAATTAAAGACATCTGAATTGTTTACAATAATCATTACAAATAATTCTTTAAGAAATTATGATTTACAATCATATAACACATTAGGCCCTCTCCATCAGATTCGCTCTGATATACATTGCAATTTAGTGGGCATACCTCATCTTCATATCCTTAGAAAGTCCAAGGTTCCACAGTGTTGTGTTTAGGAAGTCACACTAAAATGAACGACAGATAGACTTTGAATTGGAGGATAGATCTCATAGTGCAATTCCCATATGTATATCTTTCAAGTCCAATTTACGAACTTAGAAACATCCTCATGCCATCAGTAAACTTTCATCCAATTGATTTCTACTTGAGAGCAAGCTCAACACCTAATTGCAATTAGAGAGCAAGCTCAACACTGTAACTCATTGGGGACATGTTTAGGGGCATTATTGAATGCGATTAGGAGCATGATCATCCAGTTTTAATTTGCATCAACCTGGATACAAGATTACCGTACTGTATAAATCCATTATGCAAGGACGCCTCAGTTTAGTCAAGCTTATCATTAAAGTCAGGGTCCTAGTCAAGCAGACCAATTCTTGTCTAATGAGAAAAACATGTAGGCATTGATTTTGAATTTTGCTGATGCAAATTCGGTGATAACATTATTCTAGCTGTGCTGTGCTTTATTCAAATTTGTGTGCATTCATTGACGGCACCAAGCCACCAACTAAACTCACTTTCACCAGATAAGATGCACTACCATTTTTCCAAAAAAGAATCTCCAACCCTAACCTCTTTGACTAGCCTTTAGATGACATGACATAGTTTTAGCTAGACATCCTCTTCATCAACCTCTTGTTTCAGAGGTTCACCGAGAGGATTTGTACCCATCTTAGTCAGTTTTATATAATTAAAAATTAGTTTAATATTAAATTTAATATTTGATCCAAAAATAAGAAATTGAATCATAATTTTTTTCGGGTCTATTTTTCTCCATTCTCCCTGGTTTAAGAACGAAAGAAAACTGCATGCCTTTATTTTTTAATCCAGGGTCATCGTTGTAGATGCTATTGGGAAATGGGAATCATTGGTACCTCCTGTATGTGTTGGAAATTTTGAATAGAAATTATGTTAGTTGTAATTGAAGGGTTGTTTCCAAGAGAAGTGACCCTCTATGAATGGACTCTTTCCAAGAGTTGTGACTCTCCATGAAAGGACTCTTACAAAGAGATGTGACTCTTGGCGAAGAGACACTATGCCCTTTCAAAGACACCAATCAAGTATATAAACCCCACTCTAGTTTCATTCTATACACAAGAAAAGCACACACAAAAATCTGATTTCACTTGCATTCATTGTTGTCATAGTATTGAGAGATAAACACTATTTTTGGTTAGCGTTTCCTTGAGTTTGAGTGCTTCTACTCGAGGAAGAAAGATCGTTGTATCTGGGAGACGTTTCGCAAGTAAGAACCCATTAGCACCCGAGTGGGGCGAATTTCGTCTTAAGGACAGAGTATCCAATACTCGACTCTATCTATGCATAATTCATAGTCTTCTAATTCTCTGTGTTTCTTTTCTTAATCTCTGGTTCTTGCATCTCGGATCATCGTCAGCAGCATAAAAACGGAGAAGATATCCAACAATCTTAAGACGAAAGTTCTTCTTCTTCTTTTCTTTTGCGCACTGTATGCCTGTTTGTATTAGGCGACGATTGGTTGGGCTACGGAGATTACAATTGAAAATTGAATCACAAAGTCTTTTTATCTCCTTCTTTATTCTGTTCTATACGCTGTATACTTGGTTTATTGGGCGACGGTTGGAACTAATTAATTTCAAGTGGAAGCAAATCTAATTTGGTGTACATCACCAACTGTCGGTTTGATTTGAAAGCCACGTTATTTAATTAACGTCGTTTTCAATAGTTCTCTGTCTTATAGTTTTGATTCATTTATTTTGTTTCTTTGCAAATTGTTTATTACTTTGTTAGTTTGGAAAAGTACTGAACTCATTCGTTTCCTTTATAAACAGAGAATAACAATGGAAAACAAAATGGAAAGTTCTGTACAAATTTCCGCAGTCGTTGGTACAGAAGAAAACAGTAACTGGTGTAATATGATTTCAGAAGTGAATATGATCAGCAATTCCAGCAAGTGGTTTGTTGACACCGGTGCGACGTGCCATGTCTGTTCTGATAAGAGCGTATTCTCCCATTATCGGAAAAAGCCCCATGGAAAAAGTATATTCATGGGAAATTCAGCAATATCAAGGGTTGAAGGACAAGGAAAAGTGATCTTAAAAAACGATATCCGGTAAGGAACTCACGCTTAACAACGTGTTTCATGTTCCGGACATCCGTAAAAATTTAATTTCTGATCCTTGTTGATCAAACATGGATTCAAACTAGTTTTTGAATCCGATGTTTGTACTTTCCAAGAATGGGATATACGTTGGAAAGGGGTACCTTTAATAACGGTTTATTCATGATGAGTATGCTGCCTATTGATCGTGAAATCAATACCGTAAACAATTCTGTTTACGCCGTCGAGTCATTTGATTTATGGCACGAAAGGTTAGGTCATGCTAATTACGGTTCTTTAAGAAGATTAATTAACATGAATTTAATGCCTAATTTTCGCATAAATCCAACTCACAAATGTGAAATTTGTGTTGAGGCAAAAATGACAAAACTCCTTTTTCCCATTCAATTGAAAGAAATACGGAACCTCTTGATTTGGTTCATACGACATCTGTGATCTAAAGATGGTAGAAAGCGAGAGAAGGGAAAATATTTCATAACCTTTCATCGATGACAAAGACACGATATTGTCATGTATACTTACATTTTTGAGCATTACAAAAATCAAGTTGAGAATCAACTTGATAAGAAAATCAAAATTCTTAGAAGTGATAGAGGTGGAGAATATGAATGTCCACTTATTGAACCATGTTCAAGATATGGCATAATTCATCAAACTACCGCGCCGTACTCACCGCAACAAAATGGGGTTGCTGAACGGAAAAATAGAACTCTTAAGGAAATGATGAATTCCTTACTGTTGAATTCAGGAGCACCACAAAATTTGTGGGGGGAAGCTTTGCTTACGGCAAATTATGTCATAAACAAATTACCCCATAAAAGGAAGGATAAAACTCCATATGAATTATGGAAAGGAAGGAAACCTTCTTATAAACACCTTAAAGTGTGGGGGTGTTTGGCTAAAGTGGAAGTGCCACTTCCTAAAAAGGTTAAGATAGGACCTAAAACGATTGATTGCATTTTCTTAGGATATGCAGAAAATAGTTGTGCTTACAGATTCTTAGTGCACAAGTCTCGAAATTTCGATATACATGTGAATACCATTATGGGAGTCAAGAAATGCTACATTTTTTTGAAAACGATTTCCATGTAAGAAAATTCAAAATTGTGGTTCTACTAAGAGAACTCATGACGCTATGGAAAGCACTAATCTTCAAATTGAAGAACCTCGAAGAGGTAAGCGAACAAAAGTTCCTAAGTCTTTTGGTTGATTTTCTAACATATATGATAGAAAAGGAGCCTCAAACTTTTAAAGAAGCGATGTCTACCCCAAGCTCCTTTTTGGAAAGAAGCATCTAATAGTGAAGTTGATTCTATTTTACAGAATCATACATGGGAAATGGTAGATCTTCCACCTGGTTGTAAAGCACTTGGTTCCAAATGGGTTTTCAAAAGGAAAATGAAACCAGACGGAACTATTGACAAGTACAAGGCTAGACTTGTCGTTAAAGGTTATAAACGAAAGAAGGGTTGGATTATTTTGATACTTATTCTCCTGTTATTTAGAATAACATCAATTAGGATGTTAATCGCAATTGCAGCTTTATATAACCTTGAAATCCATCAAATGGATGTGAAAACCGCTTTCTTGAACGGTGATTTGGATGAAGAAATCTACATGGAACAACCAAGGTTTTGTCATTCCGGGTCAAGAAAAGAAAGTCTGCAAGTTGGTGAAATCGCTTTATGGATTAAAGCAAGCACCAAAACAATGGCACGAGAAATTCGACAAAGCCATGTTGTCAAATGGTTTTAGAATTAACGAATGTGACAAGTGTGTATATTCCAAAATACAGAAAATGGGTATGTAATACTTTGTCTCGTATGTGGATGACATGCTAATTATGGGTAGCAACATTGAAGCAATCAAAACTACTAAGAAAATGTTATCTAGCCAATTTGACATGAAAGATTTGGGTGTTGCAGATGTTATTTTGGGAATAAAAATCTGTAGAACACCGAGTGATTGGTATTGACTCAATCCCATTATGTTGAGAAGATTCTTGATAAATTTAACAAGAATGATGACAACATAGCAAAGACTCCTGTTGATTTGACTCTCCATTTGAGGAAAAATACTGGGACCGAGTATTAATCAAACGGAATATGCTCAATCATAGGAAGTCTAATGTACATTACTTAATTGTACGCGACTCCGATATAGCACACTCTCAAGAAATAAACCGAGTAGGTATACTAGTAATCCCGGAAAGGATCATTGGAGGGCCATAACTAGAGTACTTAGATATCTAAGGTACACTAAGAATTATGGATTGCATTATACTAGATATCCCGCTGTACTTGAGGATATACTGATGCTAATTGGATTTCTTGAGTGAATAAAAATCCACAAGTGGGTATGTATTTACAATTGGTGGCGAGCCGTGTCTTGGAAATCCTCAAAACAAACGTGCATAGCCAGATCGACTATGGAATCTGAATTTATTGCTTTGGATAAAGCAGGGGAAGAAGCAGAGTGGCTTCGTAATTTCTTAGAGGATATTCCTATATGGCCAAAACCGTGCCCGCAATTAATGTGCATTGCGATAGTAATCAGCAATAGGAAGGGCACGAAGTACCATGTATAACGGAAAGTCTAAACATATCCGTCGAAGACATGATACAGTGAAACAATTGCTCTCTAGTGGAATAATATCGATCGATTATGTAAAGTCTAAAGAAAACCTAGCGGATCCATTTACTAAAGGTTTGACTAAAGAGCAAGTGTATAAATCATCGAGGGGAATGGGTTTAAAATCCTACAATTAAGAGTGACATAATGGTAACCCAACCTAGTTGACTGGAGATCCCAAGATCTAGGTTCAAAAGGGACAACTAAGTTATGTATAACCTGAGTAAACACATGTGGAGATAAAACTCCATCCTATTCCTATGATGAGACAAAGTGTTTTCCGAAATGTATTAGGATAAGCTATGCTTTTAATGGTGCCTATATCTTGTATTTACAAGTGGATACTACAGGGTATTCTTAATGGGACATCACCTATGTGAGTGTAGAATTGTGGCCTATTCTATGGAAATTTTATAAGGCTTTAATTTCTAGAGCACTCATGAATCCCGATTTGTTCAAAAATAAATGAACACAACCGTAGAACCAAATTGGTGAGAAAATGCATTGTGTGATAACTATTGTCTTGGTTTACATTAAAACCTGAACGGTTCAAGACATCGCGTTCACCGGTTAGTGAGTAAATCCGATAGTTATTCACTAAGGAAGGTTCAAAGCCAAAAGCTACCTATCCCCATGCAATGACTTTTCACTTTATCTCTCTTTAGTGTCTGCATAACATTTGCATTCTTAGAAGTTCTATTCAAATGTGGGGGATTGTTGGAAATTTTGAATAGAAATTATGTTAGTTGTAATTGAAGGGTTGTTTCCAAGAGAAGTGACCCTCTATGAATGGACTCTTTCCAAGAGTTGTGACTCTCCATGAAAGGACTCTTACAAAGAGATGTGACTCTTGGCGAAGAGACACTATGCCCTTTCCAAAGAGACACCAATCAAGTATATAAACCCCACTCTAGTTTCATTCTATACACAAGAAAAGCACACACAAAAATCTGATTTCACTTGCATTCATTGTTGTCATAGTATTGAGAGATAAACACTATTTTTGGTTCGCCGTTTCCTTGAGTTTGGAGTGCTTCTACTCGAGGAAGAAAGATCGTTGTATCCTGGGAGACGTTTCGCAAGTAAGAACCCATTAGCACCCGAGTGGGGCGAATTTCGTCTTAAGGACAGAGTATCCAATACTCGACTCGGTCTATGCATAATTCATAGTCTTCTAATTCTCTGTGTTTCTTATCTTAATCTCTGGTTCTTGCATCTCGGATCATCGTCAGCAGCATAAAAACGGAGAAGATATCCAACAGTATGTACAGTTAATTATCTTGGAATCCGCTAACTAGTTCGACGACAGAACACACCCCTAACTATTACGTACTCCATCCTAGTCCATCACCATCTTATATACTCCCTCCGTTTTAGGAAAGTGATACTTTCACTTTTTCATTTTGCCTAAAAATTGGCCAAATTGAAAAGTGAAAGTATCACTTTTCCTAAAACGGAGGGAGTAGTATTCATTCACTGATATGTACCTGGTCACATGATCGATGACTATCCAGACAAACTATTTATCTTAATGGATCCCATGTTTTGTAATTGAATGGTTTGTAAATTAGATTGAATCATGAATCTGGTGTTGATTCAGGTTTTGCAACATTGGATCGCTAATCAATTTCCTACTCTAAAGTATTCGGTATGGTGCAGCCTATTTTCTTTACTTTCTATCTTTCTTTCTTTTTTTTTTTTTATGAAAAGCCTATTTTCTTCTCATGAAATAAAATATTTTGTTAAATTTGAAAAGAAGTGCCAACTATATCTATATCCAAATAAAATATAGATACAAATGTTGATGGGTTGGAGAATTTTTTTTTCTCCCCCTTATAATTAGGATAATTGGTTACCAAATAAGATAGAGGATGTCTTCCCACAACCTGACCACATGACCATTGGAGAAGCTTTTACTGTAGGTAAAAAATTGAAATAAGATGTTGTTCTAGGTTTGCTGCTGACCCACATTTTTCAACCCTTAACAAAACACTACACATGTCTACAACACGCCTGGAATACCATAATGTCGAATCTAAGTTAAATCTTAATTATCCCCGACCATTGGATCCTCTTATATATAATATCTAAAAACTAGGTACCCTAAGAGCATCTCCAATAGAGGGTGAAGGTTTTAGTTTTTTTATGACACATAGGATTTTAGACCCTCATTTACATTAAATTCATCTCCAACAGTGGGTCCTATTAAGTAGGAAGGGTGTCAAAATAATTATGAAGGTCTTGGAGAAGGTCTTATTTAGACCTTGGAAATGACCTCCACGTCATCTTTTTAACCATTTTTTTAAATTTTTACTTTTAAATAATTTTTTCTGAACCAATAAGAAAGAGGGAATCAATTTTATCATTATCCAAAAAAACAAATCCTCAAAATAAGACCCTCACTGTTGGAGATACTCCATGACAAAAGCGTTGTTATTTTTGCCACATACATATGACCCCATGAATAAGGATCTAAATAAAAACTCCACGTAGGATTTTTAGCACCCACTGTTGGAGATGCTCTAATATGAAAATATCTTTAGCCGTCTCTACTCTACAACATAAGGCGGCTCTCCTGTTCATTTAGTTATATCTCAATTTTCAAATTTCTATCAAGCCCTAAATTCTTTCTCAATAATATATGGATTTTTCTTCCATAATATGTTTTTCTCTAAGTGATCTTATTATAAAGATGAATACGAAGATGAAACTCTTGTCTCGTAGTTTTTGATGATTCACTCGCACAATGATTTTTCCTCTCAGAAATTAAGTTTATTTTGTTTTGTTTGGCCGTGTTTCCTTGGTTGATTTTGTTGCTTTTGCTGGTAAAATGAAGCGCCGTCCCAATTTTTTCCCAGATCAGTGATAGATGGAGAGGCCCGACAAGACAGACACGAAAGAGATATCAAAGCAAGTTCGCGTATAATATCAAGGGGTTGGCTGATAGCCCATGTAGGACTATGAGATGGGCATCCAAACCATCACTGACAGGCGATTGTTACTGTAATCATAGTCTAATATGTAGAGGATCCATGGATACCCTCTGTCCATGTGTGACTAATTTTATTTAATTAAAATTACTTGGAAACCAGCCGTATAAGGGTCGTTTGCCATGGCCGGTCTTTGTTAATTCTTGCGTTTGGGTTTCCAGCTATTGTTACGCGTTGTTATTAAAGGGAATGGCTAAGATGTACATATGAACAATCCATAGAAATCTAGCAGCTACTTACTATGAAATTCGCTTGTGAGCAAATCTCAGGGTCTTCAGATGTTTAAAATTCAATATGAAGAAGGAATTATAAAGTAGTTTAAACGCAAAAGTAGATGTTGAGCACTGTTGCAGTTTGCATTGCAGTCATAGATGTTGAGATTGAGGAATTATAAATAGTTCTGAGTTCGTTGGTCTTGTATCCCTTTTTACTTGAAATTCCTGCAGTATGCAGTTAACGGGACCAAGTACAAAAGTATACTACAGCTTGTAGAGCTCATATTATCTTGCGTATTCCACAAAAGTGCAAGAAGAACTGGAGTCAAAGAAGCACTAGCAACAGCAAAAAAATCTGACCATCGTTCATGAACTGTAGTTATTTTTGGTTTTTACTTGCTTTTAAATCAAACCCTTGTACGATTTCAAATTAACCTTAGGATTGAATATAGTCCCACATAGGACAATAGAATTCCAACCATTTTCTTTATATGAGATCAGAATGGCAATACTAATCGCTAATCAGCAATGGTTTGGATGCCCACCAATAGTCCTACATGGGCTATCAGCCACAAACCTTGCATTGATATAAGCAACCCGGGCCTCTCCAGCCATTGCTGATCTGGTTTTTTGCAATTTTCTCATCACTTCTTTTGACTTGTGCCAATAATACATGACAACGTGATCTTTCCGGGACATCAAGGTTATGTGCCACCAATCCATCTTGTTTTCTAGTGCTCTGATTTTGAGGCTCTTAATTTTTTTTTTCATCAACTCAATCTGAAATCTTAGGGTTTCTTTTTGGATTATTTCGGAATGATTAGTACAGACTTTAGAGACGGCATAATGGCCTACTAGGCTTCACATAAAAGGCTTGCCTAACAAAATTCCAAGTACAACAATAAAATTGATGGAAACATGTGGCAACTGCAAGATCCTCTCAAGTTATAAGTATCATCTGAATGTATTAGGAATGCACCATCTCAGGATTAAATCTGTTACAAAAGTACATGTAAAAATACTGAATAAATTTGAACTTACTGAACAAATTCAATAGATACAAATGGGTTTTCAAGAAATAATTGACAAAAAAAAGTGGGAAGTATGCTAAAAGAGGTTAGGAGATGTTGTGATACAGCTTACAGCCAAAAGCCTTTTACTTCTATGGGAAGTCTGAAGAAGAAATCAAAAGAGTTCCAAAATGAGCCAGTTATCAACCATGGCCTAGTCTTCCATTGAAGCAAAACTATGTTTACATGCAAGGCACCAGAGCAAGGCACTATGAATCATCCACCATTCATTGAAATCTATGAATCTCATACTTGCATACTACATTTCACCACACTATATGCAGATAAGTAAACACAAGTAATGACTTTTTCTTCTCCTCCAAAACTCAGACAGCTTGACTTACCAATGTTACACCCCCAAATTCGTATCCCAACGCAAGTATGTTCTTTCGCAACGAAGATAATATAACGTAAAAATTCAGAACATTCTAATATTTCGAAGGTACCCTAAGTACACCACCAATGTAACCCCCAAAAATTTTGATCCCATTGGAGGTGAGAGAATATTAATGTAAAAATCCAGAACTATTTATAGTTTCAAAAGTGTGTTACATACATCGCCATCACAACACCCCAAATTTTGATCCCAATGCAGGTGCGTTCATTCGCAACAAAGAAGATATTAATATGAAAATTCAGACCCATCTACATGTTTGGATCCGATCACTGCAGTTCTTGGTATCCTGAGTTTTGCAGTGCCATTGATGTTTGGACAGCGTAGTTGGATCAACATGAAGATCAGTATTATGACTCACATCAAGCTCTTTCAAGTCGAAGAAGATATAGAATTGAACCATTGTAGTTGATAACTTGCTAAATCAGAATTTCAGTGGAACAGCTTCACACCGGAGAACCTTACAAATTACAGCCCTAAAACAAGTTTGCCTAATAATATCTTCTCATAAATTGCAAGGCCTCAAGGGGGTTAAACCCTCTGAACCCCGACCTGGAATAATATGATGTTTGTATGCTACACAAAAACTTCAACAAAATAAATAAATAATGGTAAGCAAAACTAAAGGATGCACCTTTATTGTGAACAATTCCCCAAGCTTTGCCACGTTTACCTTCCTGCAATGCTAGAAGAAACCAAAAGAATGTCACACAATGAGCTAGAGAAAATGAACTTTTGGTTTATATGTACAAAAATAATGGGGATTAGGACCTTATAGAGATTGATCTTTGTGATTTGATTCGGAACACCAGACCAAAGATGGTTCTCCACTCCACATGGTCCATTTCTTCTTACACTCCTTCATACACAGTCATGTCCGAACGTTTCTTGGGTGTAATGCTGTCGTCCTGCTATTCAAATTGATTACTGACAGTGTTAAGATTTGTTCTGTCGAGGAGAAAAGACCAATCAAACAACAACGAAACCTATGCATCACATAACAGCCAAGTCTTAAGAACAAGACTCAACAAGGCAGCATTTTTCAATGTGGCAAAACTAGATCAAAGCCGAAAGGAGACCAATCATAAAGAAGAAAACCGAAAACATTAGTAGAAAATAAGAGATTAAAGCAAAGCATCAGAGTCATGGAAGTGCTATATAGAACAACATCGCCATAAAAGCTTGTGTTCTTTGTTCAAGTTGAATTTCATCATTTTCTTTGCCATTATACAAAAATAAACCATTCATCATAAAACTAAGACCTAAAGTTTTATCGAAAGAAAAAAAACAAACAGCGATGACAAATAGACCAATATTAATATTATATGGGTGAGAATGCTCATGCCTTCGTATCATACTCATATAACGCCGCTGTGTTCTTTCCGTCTGTGGTATTTTTGTCACACTAGCCCTCTATCTATATTTATGTGTGCGGGATAGTAACGAAGTCATCACCGCAGAGCAACTGTTATATTCTGAACAACACAGAGCGTATGTGCTTCTAAAGATTCTACACAAAAACTAAGGCTAATATGACCGCCAATTGCAATGTTTTAGAAAAACAAGAACAAACGTAATAACAAGAACATCCATGCAGACAAAGAGTACCCCATAGAGTTACTATAATTTGGATATGCATCAGTTAAAGAACACATATTGGATAAGAGTAAGAGCATAAAATCTTTCTAACTTAACCATGAATTCGCTAACTACTCAGGGATTCTAGTGGGATACACAAGAATAAGATACTTAGTGTTAAAAGGTTGAAAGATACTAACAAATTTGGTCATTAGATAATCCAAATAAACGAAACCTCTGCTTATAAAATGTTAAGGAGGTGCAGGATGGAGTGAAAAGTAACGGTGATCTACTTTATACTGAAAGATTGTGATTGCTGTTTATTAATCCCCCAATTCGAATTCCCATGTTGAAGTTATGAGGTATGAATATAAATTCGAATTGCAAAATTTGAAGAAACTTTAAAACCAAAAAAGTCAATTAATTTGCAAATTAAGTTGAATCTTCAAATGGTAGTAATCGTAATAAGATTCAAAGAAGCTCTCTAAGAAAGACAACACCATTCATTCAATTCGATGGCAAATCATTTCACTCTATGGGAAGTCCGAAGAAGATTACCAAAGGAGTTCCGAAATGAGTCGGTTATCCACCATGCCCAGTCCTCCATTTAAGTAAAACTGTGGTTGTGCGTAAGGAAAAACTGTGATCTTCATAAACCGAGTATTCACTTTTTAGCACTTCCACTTGGAACGCATCTCTTGTCATAGCAAAGCCTAATTCCCTGAACTCCAAAAGATGCAAAGACGCTGTCATAATTAGAACAATAAGTAAATGATGAAGTTGATATTGGGCTCCAGCACTGGACTTGGGGACTCCAGCAACATTCGACAACCAATAATTCATTAACCTTGTTTCAGATGAGGCCCTTCTACCTTCTGATCAAGTACTCGTAGCTGGGAACAGTCCAACACTGGAAATCGTGGAATCATATGCATTCGTCCCACTGGCTTTCTTTGAGGACTTCAAACGGTCAATGGTAAGGATGGGAAGCTCGAGTCCACTCACTGGTGATATGGCCAGATCCGCCACAACTACAGGGTCACTAACTAAGAAGCTGTTCTAATGTTTTTTTAGCTTTGGTTGTTTGGTACTTGTAACTTTGAATATATTGTGTCAAGGAACTTTTATCATCTCCATTATTTGGTTAAACTCAGAACACTATTTAACGTTGTTTATGGATGTTGAGCTAAATGCTGTCATTCAAATTTTATACAATACAAGGATACTATGATATGGAGTTGCAAAGAAGTTTGATGCAAGGCGAATTTGAATCATTATGTCTGGTAATTATCTTCAATTAAGAACTAACTAAAAAGCAATGGAAATCGACATTTTTGGCTTCGGTTTTGCCACCAGTCGCAGTTTGTTCATTCATACTAAATGCAACTCCAAGAGATTAAAATGTAACAAATAACAATTAATATCAGTAGATCCATCTAATTGTAGAAAACAGATTAATTAAAGGCAAATCACAGCTTCAATTAGTCTAACCAACCATGATTATTAAATAATAATTTTCTTTTCATATACAAACAACTTAAAGGGGGATCTGTAATAGCAAGTAGAAGACTACCTCTAAATAAAAATCAACTCTCTTAGGGCAGTATCAACTGCAGCTCTTATTGTGATATTTTCAAACAAGATCTGAATATGAGATAGAACTACAGAACGGTCTACTGCGACAATACATATTAGTTTTTTGAGAGGAAAAATCATATTGAGAGTAAGTTGATGGCCATGTGTGTGATGTTTCTGCTTCCATTGATGGAACATTGAAGAAAAGATGAGTAGATGTGTAACTTTTGCCGCCGCTGTTGATCTTTAGGGTTTGGAAACGGATGAAGAAGGAACTGATATTTGAGGATAACTCAATGCTTCTTATATAAGGATAGATATCTAACCCGTTCATTTTAGGGATAAACTGTGATCGTTGATTTGCTTACACTATTTGCTGTAACGGCTCACACCTATCCTCTGATTGACCAAAGGATTCTATCATGACCGTATTTTTTTGTTGGTACCCCTTCTTATACAGTATTCCACTGTAGAACTCATGCCACGCCAATGCTAACATTCATCATTTTGAAGTTTCGGCTAATAAATTAGGACCATCCATGCAGCTACAATCTTGTTAAGTTTGAGACAAAGAATTGGAAGAGAATAGTTGGCATAATCACATCCCCAGCACAATTTTTTCTAAGAAAAAGCGAAGGCCAGATAATTGTGCATAAATGTTGAGCGCATTAGGTTCAAGTAGCATTTTGATTAAAAAAAAAAAAAAAAAAAAAAAAAAGCCCCTTCAGAACCACAAAAATGGCAATACAGACTTTTAATTCTCCGGCGGAACGTGCCAAAACCAAAAAAATAAATAAAGACCTCTAATTCTACTAGCACCTCCTTGAGAAGGTTGTTGTGCCATGTATTGGATGTTGAGGCACCCGCAGAAGACATGTATCGTTGACTATATTTTACATTAACTGTGAGAAACTTACCCTTGCTTTTAAATTTCTCAACACAAGTCCTGGAACAACCACATGCATTGTAAAAAAATCTGAGAGTTTGTGAAGATCGTCATCCGGTGACAAGCGAATTTCGTGTGTAAAAAATTGTGAAATAATCGTCAGAGATCGTACTTTGTGTCCCTCCATTTAGGAATGGGAATTGTTTTTGTATGGATTTTATGTAGTCCAAGTAGGTAAGAGCCTAGTTAGCAATTCGGGGTATGGGTAATAGTTCGGAACGGCATACGTACGAGAATTATACAGATTCGGATATGTCGGATTCGGCCAAAAATCCGGTCAACGGTTCGTTGTTCGGACAGTAGTTCGGAACGACATACGTACGTGCATATTCGTTTTATAAATGTGAGTTCGACACTTAAAATTCGGCTTACATATATGATAAATTGATAAGTATTATGACCTTATTACGAGACTAATTTTATTTGTATATGATTTATTATAAGATGAAAAAAAAAACATTTTAGCGTGATTATTTAACAAGAAGTAAATAATTTAATCGCATAAATATATTATAAAACGAGTTTATAGACTTTTGAACAAAAATCAATACATAAAACACTGGTTAAACAACTACCAATAGAAAATTTTAACTGAATAATTGTATTTAAATATAAAGCATATACAAAATCAAACAAAAACCAATCAACAGAACTCTGGTCCGAGAGTTATCTATGGGAGTTCTACTTCGGAAATATTATTCAGATTCGGTCAGTTAGGATATGTTCGTGAATCATTCATGAGGTCCATATAATCCGGGAACTAGGTTCGGAGTTCAAATAGTTCGGAAGTATCATTCGGATTCGGTCAGTTCGGATACGTTCGGGAATTATTCGGAGAATTACTAACTAGGGGTAAGAGTTAACCATCAAGATTCAAGGGGTATTAATTAGCCAAAAGTAAGAAAGTTAATTTGAAGTGATAACTTTACAAAAATGACACTCCAAAATACGGAAAGAAAAGCCTGGAAACACTGGAATGAACATATGAACCAAACTGTGTATAAAAACTTCACTTGTATTCCTGACGGATGAAACAAAGCCAGTTGTGATAATGTTGAAACCTATTTTTTGATCTTACATCCAGATTGCTTTTAACATCCAACCTTAACAATCTCGATCTTTATATTTCTAAAAATAGATAGGCAGAGACAATCAGGGAAACTCTAAAATCTTTGGGATTCCAAAATTTGAATTAAATCCTGCAGGCTCAGACAAAAGAACACCCTGAAAATACACAAACTCTGAAACTGATGAAAAACAGAAGCTTATAACCGAAATAAAATTGAAATTGATAACTTGAAATTGATAAACAATCGACCAAATTAGTTTCTTCGACTATTTGAATAAAACAAGAAATTACAAATGGAGATTCTTCTACTGCAACTTATAGTTTCTACCCAATATTAATTGGAAACTAAAAGATACTAAGAGGCATCTACTTGAGGCTCTAGAATTAGATGATCTAATTGCCCCTAGAGACAACAATTAACATTCAAAGAAGAGATAACTGTCATCCTCACAAGTATGACAAAAAAAAAAAAAAAAAAAAAAAACTTAGATTCTTCCCTAATTTTATCTCTTCTAATTTATACTAGCACCAAGGGCATTTTCAGCATATTCCGAGTATTTTTAAGATGAATTATATATGGTGCTTCAATATCGATACGGGACGTATTATTTCAGATTCAGTAAATTTAACGCTGAGACTACTTGTAACTGGATGATTACTTGGCTATCTTGCAGTCAAGGTATTATAATAGAACGCGAAATTGGGGGATATAAAAAGGAATTGGGGGATGTTGATTACTTCTCCCAACCCATGGTGTCTGCTAAGGGGTGACTTTTGGGTATGAAAATACTAAAATACCCTTTGGTTAATTAAAAAACATTATGAAAAGACCAGATTACCCCTTCTACTAAAACATTAAAATCAAAAACCAAATTCATATATCCACCATTTACCTAAATCAAGATCTGGCATAGTAAGGGTTAGGTTCTGAAAAAAAAAAAATTTCATCGTTCTTCATCGTTCTTCGTCGATTCAAAAATTTCTTCGTCGATTAACCAACCCGAATCATAAACAATGCCTCCACGAAAGAAACCAAATGCCCAATCGAACTCAACATCATCGATTGCTCAACAAAAAACAGAGGAAAGACTTGCTAAGATTGCTCAAGAGCAAGAACACGAAGAAACAACGTTATCGACGATCAACTACTCAAATATATGGCTTTTGTGAGAAGGTAAGTCATTTAAAACTACTTTGTAGGTGTTTAAATCGATATATGGAAATGGGTTTAGGTTAGAATCGCGAAACCTAACTCAAAAAGTTGAGTTTCAGAGAGTACCGGCATTGAAATTCGTATGAATACAGTCTGCTGTTTTGTGTTCCGACATTCAATCTATGATGAATACAAAGTGCGGGTTTATAACCCCGAGAATAACCGAGACTTAATTTTCACTACCGCATTCAATCTAGGATGAATACAGTGCCGGTTTTTAGTACCGACAGTGTGTGATAATAATTCGCGTATGACGGTATTGGACTTAAAACATACAGGAGAGTTTATGAATTTGTCACCAGTACCGGCATTGATTTGTGGATTCATTCAATGCCGGTGTTGAGTACCGGCATTCGTTTCTAATATTTCGAGCATGCCGGTAGTGGACTTAAAACATACAGGAGAGTTTATGAATTTGTCACCAGTACCGGCATTGATTTTTGGTTTCATTACATGCCGGTTATGAATACCGGCATTCTTTTTTAATAATTCGAGCATGCCGGTAGTGGACTTAAAACATACAGGAACATTGTCAAGAATACCGGCATCGATTTTAGGTTGCATTTATATGCCGGTAGTTGTTACCGGCACTGTCTATAGTCAATGTGTACTGCCGGAACATGGTATCGGCGTGGTTTAGTTTAAGGTATTCAATGCGGTACTTAAAGCGAAGGTGAGTTGTCTTATATTCATTGCTTTCCGTGTGCTTACGATATAGGTCAAAAGCAAAGGAAGCCAACAAAATAAAAAATAAAGATGCTGTCACTAAGAGAAGAAGGAAGGACGGTCTTGATACTCCTCAGTCTCTGCCTCCTCGAGGGAAAGATGAAGGTCGTAAGATACGTTTGGGGGCTGGTACAAGAGGGATAATTTGGGAGAGTGGTAGTGACCGTAGTCGACTTGCAAACCGTGAGCAGGATGATCAAGATGAACCGGATGAAGAGAAAAAGTCAATTAGCAAGCCAAAGCGAAGTTGGTGGCCCAAGTCAACAACCAACACAAGGCAATGGCAAGAAGGGGAAGGGCAACGTCAAAGTGAAAGTTAAGGTTCTCACCTTCCTCACATTGATGACATGATTCCTAACCTTGAACGTGGTAGAATTTGGGGCGAAGCTCCGGAACCGAAAACACTATTTGGATACAAACACTCGTGGGCTCGTACTATCTATCAAACCTATGTAAGCATTTTCTATCTTGTACATATGTATTGTTGTGTATTTATGTAAAATCTCTTAATTGTATTGTCTCTCCTAATTGTAGGATCATAAAAAAGGTTGTGCGTGTTTGCCTAAACCAAGCCGCGGATGGTTGGGACTTGTCCGAGGAATGTGAAGAGGTCAAACAATAGTAAAGGATTCTGGTCTATATGCTTTGGTTGAAAATTATGTGAAGCCCGATTTTATTCTTGTCAATTTAGCTTCGTCGAAAGGTATCATGGTGAAACCGATACCATGCACTTCCCTTTTGGGGAGATGACCTTCATCACTGAAGATGCTCAGAACATTCTAGGCTTGAATGTTATCGGCAAATCAATTGCAGAAGGAGTTGAGTCTCTAGACCTAGAATGTTGAACGTTGCAGTCGACTAACAAGCTATTTGGTTGGGACTACAAAACTTCTGTGGAGAGCTTTTATGAATCCACGTCTGGTAAGACAAAGACAATCAAGTTGACGCTGCTTAAGAAGAATTTTGAAAAGACAAAGAAAAGAAGTTTGGAGGATGGATGGGACCCTAATTAAGAAATTCGTTATACTGCCGCTGCTTACCTATTATACATCTTGGGCACTAGGGTATTCCCTAACACCAATGGCAACAGGGTTAGTGCGAACTACCTTCAGTACTTGGATCCGTTGGAAGGTGTCTATGGATATTCTTGGGGCACCGCGATAATGGCACATTTGATGATGGATATGAGAAGGGCCTCTAAGGCTAAAACCAACCAATTTGTCGGGAATTTCACTCTACTGCAGGTAAATTTGTTCTTAAACTTATGTTATTATGTATATTGTTCATATGTACTCTTATCGTGAACTTAGAAACAAAACTTATTGCTTCACATTGGAATAGGTGTGGGCTTATGAACACTTCCCAACCTTGTTCAAGGCCTACCCCTCCTTAAAGATCATAGATCTTCCAGAACCCGAAACGCCTCTAGCTAAGAGATACGAGTTCAACAATACTCCAAAGCCCGGTAACATAGGTCGACTGATCGATATGAGATTGGCTTTGGACGCAATGAGTACCAAAGATGTTGTGTTCGACCCTTACAAGGAGGCTAGAGGAAACCGGCAGGTTTTGAGGTTTGGTAACGTTGCATTTTACCATGGGCGTTGTTCCACCCAAAAGGATACGTTATGGCTAATCCTACGCGTGTGATGCGTCAACTTGTATATAAGCAATTAGCACTTTTCCAGGACGGCCTCTTTTCAATGTTTTGATCTCGACCTTTCTCGGTGTTATTCAACTCCAAATCGGTTGCATGTAGAGTATGTTCCAAAACCGGACCCAACAGTTGGAGGGATAGGGAACCACGTCGTTTGGTAGATATTAGTCGGTGGGAAAAGTTGGAGATTGCTGAAAACGGTGATGAAGTTGATGCCGAATACATGGAAGATTACCGGAATGGTCACATCCTTATGTCGTCCGCCGGATGACGTCCAAGTTCCTCCCCGGAAAAACCCTCCAGTTCCAACTCCCGCACAGGCACCACCTACGATGACCCAACTTAATAACACCGTTGGATTGCTTGTAAGTATTGTTAATTGCTTCGTCGTTTAATATACACATAATCATATATGTATACTAATTATGTGTTTGTTATATTAAACTAGCGGCGTCGGCTTGGCAAGTTAAAGAAGATGTTGGGTTGCAAGTACCAGGAGGTGTTGTCCCTTGAAGAAATGAATGAATTCGAGGAAAAGCTTGATAGAATTGAAGAAACCGACCCTAGTGCAAAAGCTTTGTTCGGGAAACTAAGTACAAATCGTCCCAAAAGAAGCAAAAGACCCGAGTGATTTAACTCTTTAGTTGTGTTTATTTTTTGGATGGTGGTTGTCACGTCTTGAACAATTCCGAACTTGTTTTCGTTTGTACCTCGTGTTAAACTCTTTAGTTGTTTGGTTTGCTTTTGGTTTAGGATACCTGGATTAAGAACATTTGATAGCAAAATCCAGTTGGTTGGTTTATGTTGAGCATGTTTTGATTTCTAGTGATTCGTTTATGTTGAATATGTTTATCCTTGCAAGATTTATTTGTGACTTTTTCCGGCATAGATAAATTAGGCTTACAAAGCCGGATTTCGGGACCGGCATTGTTTAATATTTATACATCAATGGCGGTTCTAATAACCGGCGCTAAAATTGTTTATAAAACCATCTTAGGACAAGAAGATTAAAAATTCCATGTTCCTGTATAGATATTCGAAGGTACCGGCACAGTAGTATTTTCTAACATCTATCTTAGGTTTTATGATATTTTCAAATTTTCATTGTTGTCAGAAAACCGGCATTGTAAAATTGAATACTTCCATGCCGGTACTCTGCTAGTTTTGAATAAAAATCCATTTCGAATGCTCTTCTATTTTATTCCTAATTAATCTATTACATTGGATTTGAAACTTTTAATTAAAACATGCTAAAAAACATGGCATGGATTACATTTGGTTAAAGATAATCTATTTCCATCCCTTTTCAACAATTGTGGAACCTTTGAGCCTTTCTCGAACCTCTTCGAAGACATCGTCCGGGAGGGGGGGTGTCAAGGATCAACTTCATTGGTTTTTCTTCTCTTTTAACATATTCATTTCCCTTCATATAACACCCATCGATCGGCTTGCATTGGCCCTTGTGGTTTTCTCTTGACTCTCTGCTAGTTGAACAACTTTGTCAAACCATTGAAACTCATCGCACTTTGGGTGATTCAAACACCTTAGAAACATTCTTCCATTTTCAGCATCATTAGTTTTTGCAATCCAAAACCGGCGTGTCCCATCACACTTCTACACTTTGAATAAATAAAAGGACAGTACATGGCTAGATGAGAAGGTGACTTGCAAATTTGACACTTGCAATGATGAATCTGTAAGAGAAGATTATATTAGTCGTGGGTCATAGTAGTGAAGATCATATTGTTAGTAAATGTACTTACTTTGCAAATAGAGGAAGATGATGAATCCCCCATCTTTTGTGAAGCTTTAACCGTGCTTGCTTTCTTGAGAGAATGATTTTTGTTATTTGGTTGCTGGTTTGTGTAGAATTTTCCAAAGGAATGGGGGTATTATATAGAGATGAATCTCCAACGGTCTTATTTTTCAAAAAACTAGCCGTTTTTTTTTTTGAATTCATCAACTACCGGCATAGACGTTATTATAGATTGAATGCCGGTTTCATTTACCGGCGTTTCAAAGTGTTTTGAAACCATGCCGGTATTGGTTGCATATTTGTCTCAATCTCTGTTAAAAAATTTCCTAGTACCGGCATTGTAAGCTTATCATAAACGGTGCCGGCAGTGTTTGTCGGCATTCTATTTCACAGTTACGACAATGCTGGTTGTGGCGATTTTCCAAAAAACTAGTCGTTGAAGTTTTTCTCTATATAAAGAGAGCTATCAAAAATCGTTGAAGTTTTTCTCTATTTTCCAAAAAACTAGTCGTTGGGTACTTTTTTGCTATAAATAGAGACCTATCTCTACCAAACTTATTCACCCATCACTTTCAATCTTCCTAAATCAGTCACCCATCACTTTGGAACACTAAAAATGGCTCCAACTCCATTCAATAATCTAGAAGATGTTGCTATTGTCGAGCACACACCACTCTCACAAAGCACTCCGTTGAGGAAGCGCAATGGGTGGCCAAGATCAAGACCCAACCTAAGGCCTTACCTTGGGCATGATCAAAATACCAATGCTTGGTGGAAACGTGTGTTTAAGGTTTTCAAAGCACTAAAAGGAAATAGTTCAAGGAGGACACTCACGCGGATAAGGAAAGGTACGCTTATTTATACAATGAATGCGTCACTGCTGAGAAAACAATTGAAATCTCGTAAGGACGCTATGCCAAACGAAGACCGCATGAGTAGAGTAAGTTTGTGAATCAATAGGCCGTTCATCAAAAATTATTTATTTGGTTATGATTATTCAACAACGCTGACTTATTAAAATAATTGTTTTTCCAATGTTCTTTGGGTCGGACTCAATACGAATTAAGGTACGGTTATGAGTTTACTTACGAGGACTGCTACACTCTCTTGGAGGAAGTTGAATGGCAATTCGCCCAATATAATTAAACTCGTAGAGAATCCCTAGCGCGATGTATTGAACCAGTTACGTATTTCGTAAGGTTTTGTGGGTATACCTCTATGTAAGCCCTCACGAGACTATAACTCGTCCACTTGGGCCACCAAGTGGTTTAAAGGCTTGATGCACGTGCTAAGTGCATTCGTTGTTCCGTCGACAAGGATAACGTTCGAAATAAATTATAGTTCCGGCTTAGTATGTAAACATATTTCAATTGCCTAATGATTCCGGCTTTGTATGTAGTATATTAATCTATGCCGGTACCCAGTGCCGGCATTTAGGTTAAGTTTATACCAATGCCGGAATGTTCAAAAATCAGTGCCCAACGGCTATTTTTTTTGAACCATAAACCGGATTTAGAGTCACCGGCATTGATTGTAGGTCACGCAATGCCGGCACTAAATAGCCGTTGTGCAATCATCTATATAATGCAATGGATTCACCCATTGCACTTGATACCTCAATGGAAAATCCATCATCAACTACCGATTCCATCATTGCCATGGAAAAAGAAAAACTCAAGAAGAACAAACTATCCACTCCGTTTGGAAATCAATTATCAACCACCAACTCAGTTTCCCTTATACTAGAAAAACTTAAAAGGAAGGGAGAAACCACCAACTCAATTGCCGCAATGGAAGAAGAGATACTAAAGAGAAAAAGAGAAGAAGAAGAGGAAGCAAAGCTTGAACATTATCGCAAAGAAACTAAAGAAATCCTTAAACGCCAAAAACAATCTAAGATAGAAGCGGATGTCGAGGAAGAAACCGAGTGGATTAAAAATTACTACATATTATCGGATTTCCAGGAAGATCACCGCCCTTCGAATCTTTTTTGGGGTCTTGTTAGGACTGGTCCTTACAAGAATAACTACTTTGAAGGTAAGAAAGGCCGAATGGACTACGGTGATCTCTATGTACAAAATCGAACAATTGCACTCATAAAGTTATGTCGCAAATACAACGAGTTTCTTGCAAGATACAGAGGGAATAGGTTTCAAGCTCAGGACGCATATACCAAATGGAGAAAAGAGCCTTTTAGGCATTTCGAAGTGGCTATGCTTATTGAATCTCGTTCCAAGAAATGATGTTAGTTGCAATTGGTTTGAGTTAATGTTTTTAAGTTTATTTCCTTAAGATTATGTGGTCCATGTTATTTATTTCATCAATTTTCTTTCCTTATCCGGCATCGAAAAATAAACCAAATACTATACCGTTACCTGTGCCTCCGTTGAATTCTGCTCACCAAATACTTATTGTCAGAATACCGGCATTGAATGGTTCCATTTTTCAATGCCGGCATTCTGACGGTTACAAACACAAGTTATGTGGCAGTTACAAAACTCATTCATTCCACTTATTTGACGGTTACAAACTATTTTATCCCACTTATTTGACCGTTACAAACTATTTTATCCCACTTAGTTGACGGTTACAAACTCCTTCATTCTATTTAAGTGGCGGTTATAGAAAGGAAATCATTCATTCCCCATTTTTATTCAATCTCCTATTTTGTTTCATCTTCTATATCAAAGCCAATGGGTAGTCGCAAAAACCGTGAAAAAACCCATACCCAATCCTGAAAAATTTGTTGATGAAGGTGGTAAATCGAAATCAAAAGCACAAGAACTTCCTGAAGAGTCTGATGGTGAGGCGAGAATAACAAATTTGCTTAGGTAAGTGATGTATATGTTGAATTGAAGTTTTTAATTTTAGGGTTTATCCCATAGTAGAAAACACAAAGTGAAATCATGTTGTTTAGTCTTTCTACTACACTAATAGTAATTTTAAAAATTGGAATTTTAAAAATTGTTCCATGTTTGATTGGCGGTAGAATACAATTTGAAAATCATGCCAGAATATATGTCCTGAATCCAGATTTTATTGCATTCCTTTACCGGCATACACATTTAATTGAATACCATGCCGGTTTTACGTACCGGCTTTGTATATTTCATCAATACTATGCCGTTTTCATTAGCCTATTTTGTTAAAATCTCTGTACTAAAATCCCACAGTACCGGCATTTAAACTTTCTATATAACAATGTCGGTTCTCAGTGCCGGCGTTGTCTATATGTTAACTTACTATGCCGGTTTTCTGTTGCAAAATATGTTCATTCTCCGTCTAAAATTCAAAAACAACCGGCATGGTATTTGAATTGATTAGAATGCCGGCACCTATGCCGGAACTTATGTTACGTTCGATTTCTATGCCGGTTGTCATTATATAACTCAGTTTACATATTGGAAAATAGGTCTAGAGCAGCAGATTAGAACAAAAGAAAAGGCAAAGTTGTTTTAGAAGCAAAAGTAAGTCTTCTCGACGTGGCCATCGCTCCGGCTACTGCTAAGGTCACAATTCGGGATCAACCTATAAGCTACCCAACCAGCAGTGATGATGATGATGAGTGGGAAACATATCTTGTACCCGAACGAGCAGGTGGCTCATCCTCACAAGAAGGTGGCTTAGGACAGACCGATGTCGGAGTTGAAGCCCCTAAGGATAATGAAAAGGCACCCCCAGCCCGATTTCCTGATAAGTATGACATGATTCCAGACCGCGATGATGGCAAACATTGGGGTGAACCGATAAACCCACAACTCTTATTTGCCTACAAACACTCTTGGGCTCGCCGGATATATCAAACTTATGTAAGACATTTGCATCTTGTTATTATATTATTTATTTGTGATCAAGTGAATGTAATTTACTTCGGTGTGTTTTTATAGGACCACAAGAATGCCTTCCGTGTTAGCCGCCATCAACAATCGGATGTATGGCCTTTGAAGCTTGAGTGTGACGCTGTTAAAGCTGTAGTCAAAGCATCTGGGTTGTATCCCGCGATAAAAAATTATGTGGCCACTAATACCGTCACGACAAACTGCTTTTTGGAGAGGTTTTATGGTGAAACTGATACCATGCATTTTCCTTTTGGCGAGATGACCATCATCCCTGAATATGTCCAAAGGATAATAGGTCTTGAGGTTCTTGGGAAACCCGTTAAGGTAGGAGATGACTCTAAGGACTTGGAATGGGACAAGATCTATGAGGCCTGACTAAAAAGTTGTTTGGATGGGACAAGGAAACCACTTTGGCAAATATGTACAAGACTAGGCGTTCCCAGACAAAGACTATCACATTCGTCAAACTCGTTGAATTGTTTGGGAACACGAAGAACAAGGAATTGAATCCCGAACAAGTCCAGCAAACTGCCGCGGCTTATATGTTGTTCATCTTGGGCACAACTATATTCCCTGACGCCAATGGTAATAGGGTGCATATGAACAACCTACAATACTTGGATCCTTTGGAAAAGGTTCATGAGTATTCATGAGGCCTTTGCTTTCTTGGCACATTTTTGGCGAAATGCGTCGAGCATCTAAGGCTAACGCCCGTCAATTTAATGGGAATTTCAGCATACTCCGAGGTATAGTCAACTACTTATTTTTTGATTGTTGTGATTAAATTTGTTAGTTTCCAATTATTAATTTTCTTATGCATTTCATTGGAACGATCTTTCATTGGCGTAGGTGTGGGCTTATGAACACTTCACAAAATTGTTCACACGGTATAAAGGATTGAAGATTTTCACTGAATATCAAGAGAATAGGCCTCTAGGTCAGAAATACTACTTCGACAATACCCCAAGGCCCAATAACAAAAACCGGTTATTAGCAATGAGATTGGCTTTGGACTCGGTGGAGGTCCAAGATGTAGTGTTTGATCCATATAGGAATGCCAGAGGAGTTCACTTTCAACGGTGTGACAATGTTTCATTTTACAACGGACCGTTATTTCATCCAAAAGGATTTGTTATGCACAACCCTCGCCGTGTAATGCGCCAACTTGGGTACAAGCAGAAAGATCTCACGGATACATCTTATCGAGAAATTCTCTCATGACTTTCCTCAATTCCAATCAAGTGAGAACCATACTCTCGTGGTTTACGACCCAAAACCTATTCTTGCACATTGGAGTGAAAAGGAAGAAAAAGGACTTGTGTTGGATAGGGCTGATTGGGAATTGGCTGAGAACGGTTATGAGAGTGAACCAGCCTTCCTAAGAGGCCATCAGAAGTTTATGCATCCTTATGTTGTACGCCCGGATATATTAGTTGTTCCTCCACCACCAGCACATGCCTCCACAACTCCGGAAACTATACCCGCACTTGTACAGCTCGTTACGTTGTTGGTACGTACGTCTTGTTCATTGCCATTCTTTTAATCTATGTCTATGAACTTATACAATCGAACATACTAAGTACATGTTTAAAATTTCCTTAACGGCGTCGGTAGATTGGAAATTTGTCAAAGTTCTTTAAGAAAAAGAACAAGAAAGGAGAGGTGCTGACCCAGAAAGAAATGGAGAACGTCGAGCAAAAGATGGACAAAATTGAAGATCCGAAGGCAAAAGACTTGTGGGGCGAAAGGAAGAAGAGGGTACAGAAGAAGCCAAGAACCAAGTGATCGTGTGTTTATTCTATAGTATTAGTTTGGTTTGAACAATCTAGTGTTGGTTTATGTTTGTTTGTGAGTCTTGAAAAATGTGTTTGCTTGTGTGTCTTCCTAAACTCTTTGCTTGACTTGTTTTATGTTTTATTTGTTTTCGGTTTGGAACCACAAAACTTAGGAGTTTGTTCTTGTATACAATCTAGTATTTTTATTATATTTATTATGTTGATAAATTTGTGTCAAATTACCTCTTTTACATAGTTTGATTGATTGTGCCCAGATCACCTAAATTTCTAAGTTTTTCTTGATAACCGGCATGCTCGAGAACAGTAAAAACAATGCCGGTTCTCTAAATGACAGAGTTCCGGCATTTATTTCTGTTTGGATACTATGCCGGTTTCTGTAATCTCCATGATAAATATGATTTTGACAGAAAACCGGCATAGTAATGAGGTTAATTTCAATGCCGGAAATGTCACTGATTTCTCTGGAACTTTTTTCCTCATATCCGGCATGGGTTCAAACAAGATTCTACGCCGGTACACAAGTTCTGGAGTAGCCAATATAAAACACAACTATGCCGGCACGGGCATCAAAATATGATTTAATGTTTACAATTCACACTTCCAAAAAAAAGAAAATGTTGCGTACTAGTGAACCACATACATCAAAATTACTCATCGTCACTTTCACACTATGAAGTTGCATCTTCTCCTCTTGGAGAGGTTTTTTTGATAAGGCCAACGCATCCCAAAATAGGTGATTCTCCTCATACAATGCCATCCATCCCTTCCAGATATTGGGATCTAGAGCCTTGTTTTTAATCATCCCACAAACAGGTGGCAATGGACAATTTTCTTTGAGTTTTAGAATAACAAAATGATTACCGTTCACGAACGCCAAAACAACTCTTCTCTTCTTAAGGGATCCTCCGCATTTTTGCCACTTTGGGGTAAATGTACAATTCTACGGTGGGGTAAAATAATGAACAACACATCTAAATGTATCCATACGGATGCCCACAAAGCGGCATTCTCATCTAATATTCGAAGGAAGAAAGTTCATCTCGTTGTTCGGGCCCCAATACTTGAGCATGCATATCATCAAACCCTCGCCTACACCAACCAATTGCTCATAAAAGCTCCTTTTGTTCACAAGTTGTTCGGCCATCCTCATTCTAGCATATTGGCATGGTGTCATACCTCTACTAACCGCCGTGTCAAAGATTCCTAATTTTTCAGTCACAGCATGATAGCCACAATTTCCATCTCCGTCGACATCATCCGTATATAAAATATACTCGCGAATAACCTCAGGAAGTTGGTCTATGTAAGACTGTATCTTGGTATGATAACTTCTAATTGTCCTACCTTTTCTGGGATCCTTATACATCTTCATATTACCCTTTTGTAACAATAATATATCCAAACCATCCTCTACAATCTCTACATTTGCAATGTCTTCGATATGTGATGGGAGATCGTACTTCCTTGGCCTACCCCTTCCCCTTCGAACTAAAACTACGTCAACTTTGCTATCACTTTGGTTTGTCACCACCTTAGCCTCGTCACCTCGTTGTTCCTTGTCACTTGATGATGATACCTTTGGCGGCCTACCCATTTTCCTTGGAACCTCCGCTAGATCGACTATGGGTATGGCTTCGGAATGCTCACCTTGTTATTCTTTGTCACTAGATGATGTTACCTTTGGCGGCCTAGCCCTCTTCTTTGGAACATCCGCTAGATCGACTATGGGTATGGCTTCGGAATGCTCACCTTGTTGCTCTTTGTCACTGGATGATGATACCTTTGGCGGCCTAGCCCTCTTCTTTGGAACATCCGCTAGATCGACTATGGGTATGGCTTGAATGGTCACATTGTTGTTCTTTGACACTTGAAGTTGATACCTTTGGCGGCCTACCCTCTTCTTTGGAACCTCCGATGAGTTGGCTTTTGGTGTGGATACAGTTCTGCGTTTGTTGTTGACTTAGCGGTTCCTTCCTCGGCCTACCTCTTTTGTTTGGAACCTGCGCTTCCACGAACCTTTGTTCAGAAATCTCACATGCGGTTAGATCTCGTTTCTTACTTGCCGAGTTCTTCTTCACGTTGAGTCATTTCTTTCAATTCTACCCTTTGTTTTTTTCCTTTTTGTTTTAGTTTGTGGTCTTCTGTTGGATCTCCCTTTCTTGGCTCTTCGCTTTGTGCGATCCATGGACGAGTAATTAGCCTTAGTTGGCTCAACAAGACTTGTCGGCTTACCGAGTGTGCCACGTGAGTAAGCTTGAAGAATTTCTTTGCTTCGTTCGTATCCCATGGAGATTGCCGGGATCTCCCGAAGGAGAGGTCGAAAGATAGTTGCTTCCAAAACGGATCAATAACCTCAATAGGTATCGATTCTTCATACTTCACAAGCATATGACGACATGGAAGCCCCAATGAAGACATGTCGGGACAAATACACACATCACCGGTTTTCCGTAATTTTTCTCATATTCCATTTGTCTCATCATATGTTTTATTGCCCAATGAGAGATGTTAAATTCTATTCCTTGGAGAAAGTTACCATAACGAAGAAATGGAGTCATCCTTTCCATTGAGCTTTTCTCAAAAGCCTCCTTGATCCTATTGATATCTTGCTTAAAAATTGCTCCATTGCCTCGGTGGCCAGTAACCACATTTCCTTGATCGGACTGGATGAGATCTTTAAATCTCCCATGGCGGCCTCAGCTGCACTAGTTGCTTCCGTCTTGAAGTGTCTATACCGGTTTGTCCATGCACATACAAATTTTTCCTTGAACTTATCCAACCATTGGTCAGGCAATACCCAGGGGCGGTCGGATAAACTTCGTTCAATCGGCAATAAACTTCTCAATCTCTTTTCGTACATAACCTCGGTAAGAGACCAATAAACTTTCTCCCAATCTCTTAGAAATTCCAACCACTTTTTATGATTTTCCGCATGTTCTTTGTCCACTCTCTCCTTTATCTTGCCTCTCTCATCTTCTTCTTCTTGGGGGATAGTTTGTTCTTTCGAACATCTTCCTCTAGTTGTACCATCATTCTCTTCTTAATATCCGCCTTTGAGGGAGTTCAAACAAGGCATGTCAAGTTTTTATCACATTATTACGTATATGATATGTACATATGAAATTTTGTGCGTCCGGGAAGACGCGTCGGATATTGCTTTCATTAATGCGGCATCGTTATCGATTCACAATGACCCTCGGAAGTTGATTTTCCGGAAGAACAACTTCCAATTGTCGTAATGCCCAATGATAATTATGGTCCCTCTCGTTTTCCATTAAACACCAAGCCAATGTGACTGTTACCTTGTCCGAGGTTTGCCCCACGATGTTGAACAATGGCATATTGTATTTGCTTGTCTTGTAGGTGCAATCCATCAAAAGAACACCACAACATGTATTTGCCAATTGGGAAAGCAAAGGATGCGAAATGAATATTTGAAGGGGCTTCTCGTCCGGTCCTCTTTTAATGATACGCGTGTAGTTGTGATCCAAAACTATCTTCTCAAATTCTTGCATAACGCTCCTCCCTTCCCATTCCACCCTTCTAATAGTTGCTTGTGCGGCATAAATTGTACGTAGAGAAGACACGTTAGTCTCGTCCTTTTCCTTGAAGCCTCTGATAATTTGTCTCGGTTTGATAAGTGCTTTGGTCAATCTCTTTACATCCTCGAACTCGTCTGGTTTTAGCTTCGCAACTAAGGAGTGACCAACAAAATCTTTCGGATCCCGATGGTTATGACAGCCACACAAAACCTCACAATCCCAATTGTTCATGTCATTTAAACGGAATACAAGCTTAAAAGGGCAATCATTCTTCCTCGTATGCGAATCTTGTATACCCTATTAGTCTTCTTTGGATATACATAATCCTTTCTCTTGTGGCTATTCTTCTCCTTGTATTTCCCACTTCTCTCTGCAAGCCATCTCAAAACGCCTCTTGAACCTTCGGTGTTCCTCACCAACACACACATGTTCTTAAGAGCCGTCTCTTTAGCCCAAGCGATTGCTTCCTTTCGATCTGTTATTCCTACATAAGAACAATTTCACATTCATTAGAAGGTTCATTACTAGCAATCCATTAGTAATGTTCAAGATACTAGGTGAAAAGTATTATTTGGTCACATACGGGAGGGGATTTTATAGTATTCCGGCGTATCCCGATAAAGCGGCTTTGCATTTGTTGGATCAATATATGTCACCACCTAAGGATCGAATGAAAATTAGTTCCAAACAACATTAAAACACTATCTCAGGAAACCCGTGCCCGGCATGCTCGACAATTTTTCGGCATAGTCTAAGCTAACCAAAACGGAAGACCAAATTTGAAACCTATTCCGGCATATGTGTTTCGTAAGAAAACAACGCCGAAAGCAAGGATGCCGGCATTATCATAACATAGGGTTCCAAGCCGGTACACAATTCCGGCATTGAAAAATAATTGATATTGAATGCCGGAATTTAGCTTTGGAAAAAATTTATTCTGCATGTTTTTTTAGGTACCGGCATTGAAAAGTTGTAACTGAACAACGCCGGTTTTGGTGCCGGCATTCTCTATATTGATGGTACTACGCCGGTACTAAATTCCGGCGTTGATATTTATTAAGTTGCAATGCCGGTTTTTTGGTTTGGGATGGAATTGTTTCTTGTATGTTTTTCATTCAGTACCGGCATGGTAAACGATCAATGTAACCATGCCGGTTGAATATTCCGTAGTATATTCCTTGTTAGGTAAAAGGTTAACTATGCTGTAGGCATAGTTTTTGGTAGAATTCTATGCCGGTTTATAATTCAAATTGGGGGATATCAGTTTACCGGCATGGTCGTAGTATGAATACCATGCCGGTACCTTGACTACCGGCATGGTATTCATACAACTACTATGCCGGCATCGAGGTTTTTCAGTTGAAAAAATGGCGGGTTTAAATAAAAAAATCGTTTTTCGACATCTTAGCAGCTTTACCTGTGTGTTGGGGATGCTAGTATGTTGTGCAAGTTTACTTTCTTGTGTTGGTTCTTCAAGAAACTCTCCATACTCGTCAAAATCATCATTTAAGGGTTTTGGCTCAACAAAGAGTTGCAATTGTGAGTTGTTGTCGTTAGCTGAAGATTCAAGATATGATCCTTGTTGTAGTTGAGCTAAAGATTCAGCAGCAGCAATCCTCTCTTCACAATCATCCTCCATTTTCCACAAAAAAATTTCTCTCTCAAAATATTTTTCCCTCCTTCTACTCTCACCTCACTCACCCAAAAACAAATAAAACACACACTAATCATTTATAAAAATCTTAAGATTTTTACTAATTATTATTAACCACTAAACCTGATTAGTGAGGGTAGATTAGGATTTAAAAAAATACTTAGATAAGGGGTGACCCCGAATTGATATCTGGATCTAGTTTTTGTCCTTTTCTTGTATCCCCCAATTCCTTTTTATATCCCCCAATTTCGCGTTCTTATAATAATTCACTGAAATTTATTCTAACATATCCCATATGTTTCATTAATTTGTAATCGGTCGGAATTAGTAGAGTAGAATAAACGCATAATAGCTTTTGTGGTGTTTGGTTGACATCTTGGGCCTAGAAAACTTTACCAATTAAACTATGAATGGTATACACATAGACTACATGCATACTATCACTACAAGAAACTTATTTGTTTAGCACCTAATAGTTATGACATAAACCATATAAGTGCCGCGATAAGCTATATGGCAAGAAGTTTATTTCTGCACCATTGCTGCACCCACGCCTCTCTGTTACTGCAATAAGAATTTATACATTTTTGCCACACTATATTGTTGCTGCATTTGTATGGCAACAATTTCATTTTGCAACAGTAAATTATAGCTTTTAGTTGCACTTAAGAACTATTCCTACTAAAAATTTCTTTTGCAATATATAGTAGACAAATGCTATCACACACGACTTTGCGGGATGGCTTCCCGAAAAGCGTTTTCTTTACCGTTGGATGATCAAATCAACGGTTAGATTCATATTCAGGAAAGGACCCATCACTTTCAGGAAATGACCCACCACTTTCAGGGAAGCACCCAACACTTTATTTTATGTTGCAATTACAAACCGGGATCATACCAAAGCCGTTAGAGCCATATGAAGTTGCAACTAGAAGATGGACGTGGCGGAATAAAAAATTTTACCACGAAAAGCTGATGCATGATTATTTTAATCATGACTGTGTGTATTCCAATGAGGATTTTCATCGTCGATTCCACTTGGGCCGCAACTTGACGCAAAGGATTATTGCCGAGCTTTGTCAGGTACAACCTTTATTTAATTATCAGTATGATGCACGACATATACGAGACTTTAGTCCCGAACAAAAGGTCACTACGGCCCTCCGTATACTATGTTAAGGGGTACCAACAGATTCCAAGGACGATTACATCTGTATTGGGAAAACAACCGCCTTTAGGTATACTGTTTTGCGAAACAATAGTCGAGCATTTTGGTCCAACCTTTTTAAGAAAGCCTACTCGGAAGATGTTCAAAGAATAACTGCGAAAAACACCGAGAGGCTTTTCCGGGAATGCTAGGTAGTCTTATTGCATGCCTTTGGACGTGGCATGAGATTCCGGTAGATTAGGCAGGCCAATATAAGGGTCATTATCCAAAACCAACTGTAATTTTGGAAGCTTTAGCTACTTATGATTTGTTGGTTTTGGCATGCCTTTTTTGGACTCCCGGTTTCAAATAACGATCTCAACGTTTTATATAAGTCACCATTGTTTGAAGATCTTAAAAATGGGATCGCGCCGCACTGTAATTTCACCATCAACGCTAATCACTACACTCAGGGTTATTATCTAGCAGACGGAATCTATCCATAATGGTCAACTATGGTTCAAGCTTATAAACAGGTAGGCTTTGGTTCGACGTCTTCGAAGGATATGCAGTACTTTAACACCTAACAAATGGCCTGCAGAAAGGATGTTGAACGAGCTTTTGGCATATCGAAAATGAAGGTTGCCATCATAGCTGGGCCGAAGTTTTTTTTTGATTTTCAAGAAATGAACAAAATTATGCTGACTTGTATTGTTCCGACTAAATGTTCAAAGCATCGGATTTGTTGATTTGAACAATCCATTTTTCATGTTTGTTCATTCCATAGCGGGAAAAAAATGAACAAACTCTGAGTTTGTTCATTCCATAGGAACTGCTCTAATAAATGCCACTAGAAATGGGTTTACTTGGGCCTACTATTCTCTTTTTCTTACTCAAGTATGGCTCTCTAGGCCTCCCAAGCACTATACATAGAAGCCCATGTGCAAATATCCAAGTCAAGACAAGGAGGGACCAAATCATCAATGCCACGTCATCGCACGGGTGATAAACTATTATATTTAAAAACATAGTTTTGTAATATTATGCCAAAGTTAGAGAGATAGTGTGGTGGTATTATTTTGGGCTCCCACACTATAGGCATGGGTTTAAGTCCCACCCCATAAAATTTCAATAGGGCATATAGTATCTATACTATATACTTATATTACATTAGTCAGGGAGCCGGGCCTTCGCGGTCTTGGGAGGTCTGCTGATCCAGAAACCAATTTTTTGTTGTTTTTAACTTGGATTTTCAAAAAGTATTAAGGTAATTATTTCTTGATTAATTATAATTAATATTGACACTATATTATGGTCGTTTTCTGCTGTTACAAAGAAACTTAATTGGGCATTTAATCAAAAAGATTTTTCATTAATTCCATTGATTTTTTTTGGTTATAAAACTGGTTTCTGGAAGAGATGAAGATACCACGTTTTCATCTATTTTGTGTTCTGAGCAAGTGTTAGAAACAGTAAGAATTGGTTCGATTTCTCAAGGTGCAGAGAAATCGAACAAGAGAGTTATCAGCTGTTTTATCCCATAGGGTTTTCGACAAGAATTGACTGCTAGCACAATTAAGAGGCAAAGTCGCGAAACACCTTAAGGATAGCGACTTATTCCGCGATTCAGCTGTTTGAGATTCATTATTGTATAATCTGTTTTTTGTGCATTGTATCTAATAGAAACATTCCAGCTTAATAACATCTTACCTTTAAGACTTATGTTGCATAAGACTTTTGTTGAATAACATTGTAATTCCCGCACCATAAGACTTTTGTTGCATGTATTACAAAAGACTGTTCATGATGATGGTACAAAAGATTACAAGTTTTTCCGAGTCCTGCCCATGAAATCAACCAAAGACAACAAAATCTTATTACAGTATGTGTTTCTTCTACTCTTCTCGATTCCGACCCATTACAAATTAATCAAAACATATAGGACTGTTGAATAGATTTCCGTGAATTATAACACCCTGAATTCAAGATACTTACAAGGAGGCGGAAATCTAACTTCACAATCATTCAGTAGAATAGATCTTCTTGGGTTCATAAAGAATAAGCGGACCAAAAACAAACCATATTCCGCCTAAGAACTAGTAGGACGATTACCGGAAGGAGAAATCCTTGTTCTTGTTCACTGTAAAACGGTTCGATCATTTTTTGATGATGTAAGGGCAGTAATTGATGAGTTTCTTGTCATATTGGAAGATTGGTACGTAGAAGAAACAATAATGCAATGATTAATGAAGGAATGGTTTTCTTGATGTTGAGTTTTTTTTTCCTCGGCTAAAGTAAGAATATATTGAAAGGCTTCCTTGGAGTAGCGAAAACAACACCCCATGTTATACAAATAAGACTCTCCAATTCAATTTTTGGCAAAGCGAAAGAAGAGAGGAAGGAGAACCTTCCAAAAAACTAACACAGTAGCAAAGAGAAACCTCCAATAATGTCCACATTAGGACTTTAATTTACAAAAAAATTGCCCCTAGTTCGATTTTACATTGTCTAAAGAAATGTTTTTCCAGAACTTCCACATTCTTACACCAATAATATGCATGTGTTTTCGCTTTCGATGACTTGTTGAACTTGAAGTTGATTCCTTTGAAAACCAAGTCATTTAAATTCCATATTGTCCAAGTGATGGCCTAGGAAGAATTTGCCACAAAACTTGTCCAACAATAGATAAATTCTTCACCTTCCAATCTTTGATGATCAAGTCAATACAGTTTGGCATTACCCACTCCATTTTCATGTAAGATCTTAAGTACAACCAAATCTTAGTAACCTCGGGACAACGAAACATCAAGTGAGAAGTTGTTTCTCCATCTTTGCGACACAACAAACATCCGTTGACAATTAGCTTACCTTTCTTGTAAAGGGTGTCCATCGTCGCCATCTGTTTATGATATAATTGCCATAAAAAACCCGATTTAAAGTGGCCAAGCTCTAGACCAGATGCTAAGGTTTGGAGTTTCAATCTCGTGTTCTTTTTCAAACCAAGAGTATGCCGATTTAACAGAAAACTGGCCCTTTATGTCGAAAGACCAAGATAGAATATCTTCTGAATTACCAACTATTTTATCTTCAAGAAGAGTAAGTAAAGAGCATACCTCGTCGATTTGATGTTGATACAGCCTTCGGGAGAATCCTAAATTCCAGCTCCTTTCATTTGCAATAGTAGCAATGCAATCTTTTCTTTGTCAATTCTTAGAATCTGAGATAGAGTATATGCTTTGGTACCTGACTTGGAAAGAATTCTCACCTACCCAAGTATCTTCCCAGAACCTAATGGTGTTTCCATCCCCTAAAGTGAGAGTTGCGCCTTGTTTGAAAGCCTTTAGCTGCGAAAAAATGCCTTTCCAGACTCCACACTTATTAGGATTTTTGGGTTTCTTAGTTTCACAATCAAAATTCTCAGATTCATATTTTGCGACCATTGTTTTCCTCCAAAGAGCAGTCTTCTCCCTGTTAAAATGCCACCACCATTTCGAAAGTAACGTTTTATTCACTCTTAAAAGACTTGATGCCCAGGCCCCCTTTTTTGAGTGGAATGTGACACGTTTCCCACGCTATGTAATGATGGCTTTTCTCTGTCTCGGTGGAGTCCCATAAGAAATCTCTCATAACTTTTTCTAAAGACTTGATCACTTTGGCAGGTGCAATAAAAAAGAGATAACGTGTATATTGGAATACTTGCTAAAACACTGTTTATAAGTGTCAGTTTTCCAGCTTTAGTAAGACTTGATCGTTTCCCACGAGCACAATCTAGACTTGCATTTTTCAATTAACTCTTCCCATTTATGGTTAAGTTCGAAAAATCTCCCAAAGGCATTCCCAGGTAGGATGTAGGAGGACTTTCTGCTTTACAACCGAGCATGGATGCCATGGAATCCAGATTTACAGCATTTGCTACCCCAAATATACTGCAATTGGCAAAGTTTATATGAAGCCCTGAAACCATTTCAAAACCAAGGAGATAATACCGAAGATAGTTCATTTGTTCTACGGAATCGTCTAAAAACACTAGTGTGTCTTACGCGTGAAGATGACTAACTTTCATACCATTCTGATTCATTGCAAACCCACCCAAATGACCCGCATCATGACCGATCTGAAACATCATATTTAAAACTTCCGAAACAATTATGAAAAGAAAAGGTGAAAGAGGGTCACCTTGAGTTAATCCTTTCCTGTTGTGAACTTAGTATGAGTAGAGCCATTTTATGAGAACCGAGACTGGAGTGTTGGTGATGCAACCCTAAATCCATTTTCGCAAAGAGCTCCAAATCCCATATTTTCCGAGACTTCATCGACAAATTCCCAAGAAACATGATCAAATGCTTTTTCAAATCGATTTTACAAACCACCAGAGTTCCATTTTTCATTCTTGAATCAAGACATTCATTGGCTATTAAAGCACAATCCAAGATTTGTCTTCCTTTAATGAAAGCTACCTGTTGGTGTGAAATAAGAGATGGCGAACTTTTTTTTTTTAACCTTCTACTTTAGAAATTTCGAGATCATCTTGTAAACATTATTAATCAAACCAATTGGCTGAAATCTTTCACTTCTTCCACCACTTTCTTTTTTGGAACACAAAATTGGTTAAAAGACCAAAATCAACATTTCTGGTGAAAATAGCCAGGATGTAAATGGACAAAAATGTTAAAATAGCCCCAGGATGTAAACGGTTTCATCATCCATTTTCAAATATTTTTATTATTTTTAATTTGCAGGATGCATCCGGTTTCATCCTTGCTATTTTTAAGTTTTAAGTCGGGATGAATCCAGTTTCATCCTTGCTATTTTTTTTTGTGTCAATTTCACCCATACTAATTTTTTACTTGTCCATTTGAACCGTGTTTTAAAAATATTTGGACAAATGACCCATTTTCCGTTTTTAGAATTAGAGAGAGAAATGTGTTTTTTAGTCTCCAATTTAAAGTTCCCCATTTGTTGAAATCTTTCACCACCTTCATTATATCATTGCCCATGAAGTGCCAACACTTAAGTATAATTATCACCTGAAAGCCATCCGGACCCGGTGCCTTATCTTGACCCAAACTTTTTAGCGCGAATAGACAGTCATGTTCTGTAATTTCAGATTCCAGCCCCGAAGCTAGGATTGGGTTGAGTTGCTTAAACTGCATTCCTGCAATAGAAGGTCTAGCAGAAGTTTTTTGTGTGAAAAGAGTTGAGAAGTATTTCTGTAATTGAAGACTTAATCAGCTCTTTATCTTCAGAAAGTTTCCCATTAACCTTCAAAGAATGTATAGAGTTTCTTCTACGCCTTATCTTGACCATTCTATGGTAGAAATTAGTATTTCTATCTCCATCAAGATTCCATGAATTCCCAGATTTTTGAAGATACATAATGTGCCTTCTATCCGCTAGCGTTTCTTGATGATGAGTTCTTGCTGTGTTTGTGCATCCAATTTAGTTTACACTTTATACCTAGTGACGTTGAGATTTATGAAACATTCGACCATGAGTAACATAGGACACGGAAAATAAAAGAAATATAAAATTGCAGGATGATTAAAATAAATCCGAGTATCCGACCAATAGAATTATACATTTATACTTGAATCAAAAAGCAAATACTTCAATTAATTAATTAACTGCTTCAAAAAAAAAAGAAATTAATTAATTAACCTAGTAAAAATACCAACAAAAACGATCGATGTAAGTCCTAAATAAATACAAGTAGATACTTAATCGATCCTAAAAACAAAATAATAATAAAAAAAAATCCTAAAAAAAAATAGATCAACTGTGGATGCTGATCTCGACCATGTCCGAGAGCTCTACGTTGCCGGCTCCACCAGGAATCTCATCGACGATCTTGTTATTCTGAGATTTTGACAACTTGGACCATAACCATTCCGGCAAGATGTAATCTTTTGGTTGTGGGTACTTGAATAAGTAGTATGTAATAACACTAATCTGAATTAATCCCAAAACCAAACCCGAGCCGTTACTTGTAAGAATGTATATATCCAAACGGAGCAACGAATACGCTAACCAACAGAGACCATTGAGAAAACAGGCTAACGAAAGCCAGAAAGGCATGTACTCTAGGCTCTTTGTCTTGTTAACCCTGTAAATCGCCATACATGGAACAGCATACATGCCAATGTTGACGGCGACACATAGCATTCCCATTACAATACCTCTCCATGACTGTGGATTCGGGATCAAAGAGCACAAAAGCACCAGCGCAAATGTAGCTAACAGTCCCAACCAGACTCACGATACCTGCGTGCTTTCTTTGTTTCTTGCTGGCGTAGATGAAGTAAAAAACGACATAGGTTAATTCGATCAAAAGACCAGCGGAATTAATCGTTATAACAAAGAAGACTGTTGGGAGTAATAAACCCATAATACACCATAAGGCACAATTGAAGACGGTTACTACATAAGGATAAGGAGAGAAATCCTCAACTGTACGTTTCTTACAAATACTGTTAAAAGTTGGTATAGGAGAAAGAAAAAGACCGCAAGAAATTAAATTACCGACAATTCCAACAACTTGGCGAATCAAAGCTGTGCTAACCATCTTGAAGCAATAAAGAACGAATCAATCAACTAAAGAAGAGAAGAGACACTATGAATGACGGATGTGCATTCGTGAAGAAGAAGAAGAAACACGTGAGTAGTAATGAATGAGATGTGAATAACTAAGAGACGAACTCATCTCTATATATAAAGGTAGAAATTATCCAAAGCCAATTAGAAATAAGAAATAGTCTTTCCTACCGGTAAACTGAAATTGGTGGTAGATATAGTTAGAGTTGTAATTGAAATCTGATTTACCAATTCTATTAGGAAACACCATCAATTCTACTGGGAAACATAATAACAATAACTAATTTATACCAAAAGCCTCTTGGAATTTGCATTCGAAAAAGTCTAGAGAGATAACTTTTTATGGGCTCCTAAAAATGCTATCCTCCGATTTAGCCCATTGGAACTCTAATACTTTTGGGAACATCCACAAACAAATAAAGTTCCTAAACAATAAAATCGACGGTATTCATAGATCAGGGAACATTTCAAACGAAATAGAAAACAATAAAATCGACCGTATTCATAGATCCGGGAACATTTCGAAAGAAATAGAAAAATTAAAAAATCTTCAACCGGAGCTAGGAAAATGGTACAAGATAAAAAACGATTATTATCATCAGCTTTCTAGGGATAAGTTTTTAAGGAATACTACCAGAACATAGAATACTTCCATGCCACCGCCTTAAAGAGACTTGACAATATGTTATATGGCCCAGACACGACAAATGTTTTTTTTTTAGTGAAAACTACAGGGAGACCCATTTTCCCAGAATTTTCCACTGAGAAACCCACGGGCGCAAAACTTCATGCGCGCCCCCATTTTCATCAAGAAAATTATTCTAAAACCCATAATTTAAAAAATTATGTTTTCCTCTTTTATAAAGGAAAAACTACTTCTCAATTCGTTTTCTTCTTATGAACTATAAATCTTCATCAACACCTGAAGATGATGTTAATGGTTTTTTGTGTTTGAATCTGGGTTGTTTTTTGGTTTGCTTCGACAATTTGGTATCACCGTTTCTTCCTGGTGGTGGGGATAGATGGTGGCGGCTTATTGTTTGAGAATCAGATGTGAATTTGGGTAAGAAAATCATATGTGAATTTGGATAAAATCAGGAAAGAAGAGTCCAGATGTCAGTAAAATCAGGGCCATGATTTTGGTTTTTCTATTTTGAAATTAGGGTTCTTCAATTTAGGGAAGAACATGATGATTTTTTGTTTTTTTTGCAGATCTTCCTTCCCATCTCTAAAACACACTCTCAGTTTTCTTCTGCAAGTTTTGAACTCTATGGATGTATTTGATAAATAATTAATTGTGTTTCATATGTGTTGTTGTTGAAAGATTATTCACTAGAATTCTTAGGGAAAACAAAGAATATGTCTTTGACTTGCATTAGCTTTGAAAAATCAATCATCATCGGTATTCAACTTGGAGATGTTATGACCGTGAACATCGATGTCAAAAATCACCAATCATGTGTGATCCGGTAACCTCAACTCCCTATAGCTGTTTCTTTATTGAGTTGAGTTGTTGTTTCTATTGATGCTTGAATTGCAGAAGAACAATGAGTGGAAATTGGGGTTTGCCACTGTTGAATAGTGTTTGTCATGGTTGAAGACAAAATATGGGGAGAGACTGGAGTTTAATGGTGAGGTTAAGCTGCAAGTTAGCTGAAGAGATGGTGATGATATAACAGAAAACTATGAATAGAGGTGATGAAATAGATGTATGATTAGGTTTTTACATGGACTAACCGGCCAGAAATCGGTCTGGAAATGTCGGAGAAACAGAGGAGACCCTATCGTATTTTTTAATCCGACGAGAAATTCATTACCGGTGATCAACTGATTTAGGTGAGCCAATATCAAGTCATGCAAACAACGTTTTTGTAAAAAGGCCTAAATCACTAGCTTTTCCCATATGGTACAAAAGACGCTGCCTAGGAATGATAAATTCAATTTTCATTTCGTAAGTGTTTTTCTTTGTTGTAGTGGTACATAATCTGTTATACATCTATAAAAGTTGTTGAATAATTTGTTATGCGATTTGTGAAAATGGATACATACTCTGTTATGCATCTACACAAATTAATGCATAACTTGTTATGTAGTCAAAACGTTGCATAACACGTTAAGCATCAACTTTTATGTCACTATTGAAACCAACAAAAACAAAGACTGCACAACTTGTCATGCACCTACAATAATATCGCATAACATGTTATGCATTCGAAAATAGATGCATAACCTTTTATACATCTCAAAATATGTCCGCATAAAGCATTATGCATGTGAGAAAATTGTTGCACAATCTTTTATGCATCAAGAAAATGGATGCATAATGCATTATGCATCAATTTTTTTATGTACGCACTAATACAATGGCTACATAACTATAATAGATGCATAATTTGTTATGCGATGGAAAAATTGTTGCATAATTCGTTATGCGTCCGCATCCTTTTTGGTGGTCGCATAATGGTTATGTATCAAGTTTTCAAAATTTTGCCTAAAACGATGATCACCTCCGATTTTTTCATGAAAAACAAAAAATTGATATTGTTGTTTGTACTCGCTTTAAGTAGCTCTCTTTAAAAGATTTCCAACGATATAAAATTTGTAAATTTCTAAGGCGCGGATTTTTAGATATGTTATGTCCAAGTTTGCATACCAATTATACCCGATGCATAACCGTCATGCGGATGTATAATCCGTCATGCAGAGACATTTCTAATAATTTCATATAATTATGGGTGTCACGGTACCCAAAATTAATTGTGGGCTTGACAATGAGAATATTATTTTTTTGGGTCTCCCTAATTTTCCTGGCACTTTAGGAGCGACTTGAAGAATTAGAAAGTGACACAAAAAGACAAAATAGGATGAAAATACTTGTGGTGCCCCTTCATAATCGGTAGTTTAGTTAGCTACCGATTGCAAGTAAAAATCTCATTTTTAGGACAACTCTATATTCGGTAGTTATATGAACTATTTTGACTACCGATTATAGGCTCAACCAAATTAGAAAAAAAGGATTTTGCAAAATCTCTTTTTGGGGCAACTCTATATTCGGTAGTTATATGAACTATCTTTGACTACCGGTGCTCTTTGGGATTATAGGAAGTCGTGGATACCTTCATTTGCTACGATTATAGGCTCAACCAATGCAGTTGAAAATACCGGTACGGGCATGGACGTATGAATACAATGTGGCACGCTATACAAAGTGCAGGGGTCCGGGGCGTAGCCATTTAATTACGGTTTTCGGTCTACGAGAAAATTGAATTTCGATGTTTTGGATTTTTTCTCGTTTTCAAATTGGGCTGAAAACACGGTCATTTAATTCTCGAGAATAATTGAATCGGGAGTCAAGATATAATCGGAAGTCATGATAGCTCTTCCTTTCTTACCGATTATAGGCTCAACCAAAATTCAAAAAAAGAGGATTTTTTGCAAAATCACATTTTGGGGCAACTCTCTATATTCGTAGTTATATAACTATCTTGGCTCACAGATTATGGTAGGATATTTGCAAAGAGAGCCACTCTATAATCGGAAGTCATGATAACTCTTCCTATCTTACCGATTATATGCTCAACCAAAATTCAAAAAAGAGGATTTTTTGCAAAATCACATTTTGGGGCAACTCTACATTCATTAGTTATATGAACTATCTTGGCTACCGATTATGGTAGGATATTTGCAAAGAGAGCCCACTGTATAATCGGAAGTCATGATAACTCTTCCTATCTTACCGATTATATGCTCAAATCAAAATTCAAAAAGAGGATTTTTTTGCAAAATCACATTTTGGGGCAACTTTATATTAAGGTTATATGAACTATCTTGGCTACCGACATGGTAGGATATTTGCAAAGAGAGCCACTCTATAATCGGAAGTCATGATAACTCTTCCTATCTTACCGATTATATGCTCAACTAAAATTCAAAAAAGAGGATTTTTGCAAAATCACATTTTGGGGCAACTCTATATTCGGTAGTTATATGAATTATCTTGGCTACCGATTATGGTAGGATATTTGCAAAGAGAGCCACTCTATAATCGGAAGTCATGATAACTCTTCCTATCTTACCGATTATATATGCTCAACAAAATTCAAAAGAGGATTTTTGCAAAATCACATTTTGGGGCAACTCTATATTATTCGGTAGTTATATGAACTATCTTGACTACCGATTATAGTGATATTTGCAAAGAGAGCCACCGTATAATCGGTAGTTATATGAACTATCTTGACTCCCGATTGTTGATTAACTACCGATTAGATAGTTACCTCGATTGTAAAGGGTAGTTTGGCCATTAAAAATGAGATTATGGATTAACCTTCCGATTATGGATTAACCTTAGATTATGACCTATTTTGTCCTTTTGTGTCGCCCTAATTAGTTTGAGGCGCTAAATTGCTGGGCTAATTTCCTCTTTTTACGGGATAACATTATTTCCGGGCCATTTTCCGAACCGAACAGTTCACTAAAGCCTGGGATACCCTAATGTGTGGTCTAGGTGTAAGTCCCAAACTTGCTTGATCGTTGGATTTCTATCTAAAACTTTCTGTTTTTATGGTATATATATACCTAAAAAGAGATGGAGATACCCTTAAACGAATGAGTAGCCGCCTCTACAAAATAAACTCTCTCAAGTTAGACGATCTGAATCAAACCCAAATTCTTTGTTTCTCAGAAAAATGGATGATTCTTCTTCAAGAGTACGTTTATGATTATCTCTCACCGATCTGGTTATTACCACTATTCTCATGATTCCTATGAAAATCCCAGCAGAAGAAGAAGAAGATGAAACCCTTGTCTTGCTGTTGTTGTTGATGATCTACTCGCTCACACATGATTTTTCCTCTCAAAATTCAAGTTTCTTTGTGCATCATTGAAGCATTTCCTTGGTTTGAGTTTGTTGCGGTTGCTTTTGATAAACTCTTCTTTTTTATGTTTTGATTTTGTATCTGTTATTTGGTTTTAGGCTCATAATTTATTTATTTTGTGCAGCCAAACGTGCAATATGTTCTCTTTCTACGTTGAGAAGCGCTAGTTTAAGTAATAGACGAGGAATTGTCATGACTCTCTCTACCGCTGTAGTCAATGATAGTGAATTAAGTGTTTCTTTCTTGTAGAGCTTCAATGAATTTTACATATATACAGGAAATCACTACGATCTGAAAATTAAATACTGGATCAACCAAGGTAAACTCTTCATCGTTTTGTTCTTTTTATTAAGGTTTTTTAGTGATTAAATGGCTCTTTTATTTCAGAGTCTCATCAAATTTTGACAGTGCGCCTATTCCCGTTGTTAGGATTCATTACTAAATGAGAGCTTGTTTGTTCTTAATAAATATTAGGTCTTAGTTTTATAACGAATGATTTATCTTAGTATAATGGCAAAGCAAATGACGAAATTCTACTTGAACAAAAAACAGAAGCTTTTGTGGCCATGTTGTTCTATAATACTTCCATGACTCTGATGCTTTGCCTTAATTTCTTAATTCTAATATTTTCTATTTTCTTGTTTTGTCATTTGTTTCCTTTCGTCTATGACAGAAGTTATGAAGACTGAAAAAAGTAGTTGCATTGAACGTGAGCAAGTACAAGATAGAGTTGTCCAATATATAGGAACAACTGAGGAGGACAATAAGAAACAACTACACTAAGTGAAAGTAAAAGCAACAATAGAAAGGCAGGAAAACCATAAATATAACTAGGAGTTGATGACACCTCGGATACACCAAAGATAAAACGAGTTGAACTACTTCCTCTAATACTCCCCCTCAATCTGATGTAGAGTGAGAACAATGCATCGCTTAGCAAGCATTAAAGAAGGTAGTACTTGTGAGGCCTTTAGTAAGAAATGTATCAGCCAATTGGTGAGAGGAAGGTACAAATTGCACGTCACCGTCCCCGCATCCATTAAGTCTCGACATAGTGATAATCAACTTCAATATGCTTAGTTCTTGCGTGAAATGCTGGGATTGAGGCTAAGAACCGAGCACCCATGTTGTCGCGAGAAGATGAATGTGGTACAACAGAGCAATGTGAAGTTCTTCAAGCAAACCCAAATCCCATATCGCCTCAAAGAAACAAAACACTTAAAGCCTTGTACTCTGCCTCTTGTAGAGCTTTTATAAAGCATGGGTTGTTTCTTGGATGACCAAGAAACTAAGGAATTACCCGAAAATACACACATTCCACAGTGGATCTTGGTATCCGGGCATCCAACCCAATCAGAATCTGAGTAAGATGTAAGTTTACTGATATCTCCAGATTAAATGACAATACCTGAGCCCAAAGTACCCTTTAGATATCGCAAAACTCTTTTTGCTAGAAGCATATGCGTAGTGGTTGGAGCGTGCATGAACTGTGAGATGTAATTAACAACAAATGTGATGTCCGGGCGAGTGAGGGTAAGGTATTGAAGTCCAACAACTATACTCCCGAATTGTAAGGCATCGGAAGTAACTCTCCATCATGAATGGAAGCACGTTTCTCGGTTAGACGAGGTGTAGAATATGGTTTACAATCCTGTCATATCTACTTTAACAAGAAGATCAATAGTGTATTTTTGCTTTAGTGAGAGTCAAAGTGTCTCTTGAAGAAGAGAAAACAGCTTCAATGCCCAAGAAGTAATATAGATCACCTAGATCTTTTCATAGCAACCGAGCACTCATTTGATCGACGAGAGAATTAAGAAAGTATTAAGAGTCACTGTAAGTACTAATGTCATCCACATAAAGAAGTAGCACAAATGGGTGTCATCCCCACACAAATATATGAACATGAAGGATCAAGTAGACTTACAAACTCCAAAGATCATCTAAAGAAATCCATGAATTTTCAAACCAAGCTCTGCAAGGAGCTTGTTTGAGACCATAAATAGACTTGTGAAGAAGACAAGATCTATCAAATCCATTAAAGCCGTTTTCATATATACTTTCAAAGAAGTTCTCCATGTAAGAAAGTATTGGATACATCCAACCGCTGTTTGATCCATTTGTTGGTTAATGCTAGTTAAATGACCTCTTTATTGTAAGTCTTGACAACTGGACCAAAGTGGCAAAAAGATAATCAATTCCATCCTCGTTAATCGCATCCTTGAGCAACTAACCTCGATTTGTGTCTATCAATAATGCCATCAGGTTTGGAGTTTTAATTTGTAAACCCATTTGCTCCCCAATACATTCATCTCAGTGTTGGTTTAACTAATGACCAAGTAAGATTTTAACATGAGAGCTTAATATTCTTGTCATGATAGCATGAAGCCATTCCTCACTCTTAACAAAGTTAGCCTTGAAAGTTCTAGGTTCTTTAGAAGTCACAATTGAGGTGAAAGTCGAGTAGAATAGGATGAGGAATGCAGATAGTTGGTGTCAAAGTCAGTAAATACTTTGGCTTCACTATGCCATCTTTAGATTCAGAACTAGCAACAATAGTAGAATCAAGTACCGAAGGTAATGTTTGATGACTCAACAAAGTGATATCACTAGATGGAGCACGTGCAATGGAGATGGAGATGTCGAACTAGGGTCAAGCATCGAATCAAGGTGGCTCTGTATGTTGAGTCTCGTAATAATTTCCAATTGCACCGAGGTAGTAGTCGCTAAGTATCTCGTAGTTGTTGAAGTATGGACATCACCAACAATTGTTGAAGTATTCTGTAGTTGTTGAAGTATCTCGCATCACCAACGCTTGTCAAGAAGTACAAGAACAAAATGGAAAAATTGTTTCATCAAACACCACATGCCTTGAAATGTAAATCTTCTTAGTGTAATTATCATAACACCCGTATCCTTTGTGTAATGAGCTATACCCTAGAAATGTACATCTAGCCGATTTGGGACTTAACTTGTCCTTTTTATATGGACCCAAATAAGGATAACATGTACACAACCAAATACCTTCAAAAAGAGTAATCTGTAACTTGTTGAACAAAATCTCATAAGGAGATGAAAATCGAAGTAGTTTAGTAGGAATTCTATTGAGAAGATACGTAGTTGTGAACAAATGAGTCAAAACCAAAAGGATTTTGGTAGACAAGCTTGAAAGGACATGGTATTACCAATCGATGTAATATGTTGATGTTTTCTCTCCGCAACTCCATTTTGTCGTGGGGTATGAGGACATGAACAAGAGACACCGATACCCTCTCGCATCAAGAAACCGCTTGAATACACCTTTCACAAGTTCAAATGCACCATCACATTGAAACCACTTAATTTTGGTAGAGAATAGATTCTCATTGACTGTCTTGAAATGTTGAGAACAAGTTAAGCTTTCAGTTTTATCTTTCATGGGAAAGATCCAATGGAATCCGCTGTAGTCATCAATAAACAAAATGTAGTATCTATATCCCATTGTAGACAGATGAGGAGATGGTCCCCAAATATCACAGTGAATCAATTCCAAGGGTGCTGAAGCATATCTCTCTGAAGTCATGAAAGGCAACCTCTTACTCTTTCCAAGTTGGCATGAATGACACAGAGAATCAAAATCACCAGAAGCAAATGTAATATGTGAAGATTTTTGTAGAGTATTGACAACTGAGGTGAGATGGATGTCCTAATCTTTGATGCCACAGGGATGGTGTAGCAACAACATGTAATCAGTAGGATTTGTGAGGTAGGTTTGAAGGAGTTGAGGTAATAGGATATAAGTTTCGATCAATAACTCCTTCAGATAGAACAAGATGACTGCAAGTGATCTCGTGATTTCAAACCCCAATGGAGTAAAGCCTATCTTACAATGATGTTTCCGTAGTAAAACTCCAACCTGAAATTAGATTTTGAGTCAGCTGAGGGACATATAACACATTTGAAAGAGTGAGTGACCTCTGTAGGTGTATGTAGAACGAACTACTAACCAAGGTTATGGGAATGTGATATCCATTTCCAACCATCACTTGTTCCGATCCAAGATATTTGGATGGATTTATAAGAAGTGAAAGGTCATAAGTCATCCGACTAGTTGTCCGAATCAGAAGCCATGATTTGGGAGATGGAAAAGTAGAATGCTTAGATAAACATGATGTATTTACTCGAACATAGGAATTGGCTTGTGGGTTTCTCCGTTTAGGACTATTTTTGGAAGCAAGAGTATCTCAGATGTACCATCTACCGGCCGAGTGACCGGCTTGTCGACGGTGGTTTTTAAACAAGGGTTAAAATCAAAACCCCATGACCTAGTGTTACCCGCAACACATTAACTAAGAGCATTTAACTCATGTGTAAATAATTAATAGGGGTATTTTTTCAAAATACCGATTAGGTTTCCGACACAAGCACTTAATTCCAAAACCAAGCCGCATAGTGCGACACCATGGCAACAATGCCAAACCAAGCCGCACCTCGCGCACCATGGCAACAATGCTCAAACCAAGACGCACCCTGCGCACCATGGCAACAATGCCAAAGCAAGCCGCACACCGCGCACCATGGCAACAATGCCAAACCAAGCCGCACCATCGCGCACCATGGCAACAATGCCAAACCAAGCCGCATATCAGCGCACCATGGCAAATAATGCCAAACCAAGCCGCACCTCGCAGACTACACATGGCAAGAATGCCAAACCAAGCCGCACACTCGCGCACCATGGCAAAGAATGCTAAACCAAGTCCGCACATCATGCGACCATGGCAGTGAATGCTAAACCAAGCCGCACACTCCGCGCACCATGAAGCGAGCATATATTTCCAAGCCGCTATGCCATCTGGCCCACGCCAAATATAGCGCCCTAGGCTCAGCAAGACTTGCAACTAGGTCAACATAGCCGCGAGCGTGCCATCGGCACATGCCAACACGTATCGCAAGCCATGCGTCCAAGCCACTATGCCTCCGGCACACGCCAAATGTAGCGCCCTAGTAGCTTCGCAGACTTGCAACTAGTCAACATGGCCGTACGCGCTACGGCACATGCCAACACGTACCACAAGCCATATTTCCAAGCCGCAATGCCAT
>JAJJWW010010147.1:0-131262 GCA_023531295.1 Papaver armeniacum | reverse complement strand
TCATCATCTTCATCCTCGCTAGGTTTTGGGTTGATCTCCAATCTTACCACCAATGGGTTGTCGTGCATTTTGATGTGACTCAATAATGTTGTAGTAATAAGGTTCGTTGAGACTTGTGAAAGCAAAAGATTTTAGACTTATAAAAATTAATAATAAAGAAAAATTAACACAAAATTGTTTCAAGATATGAGAGAATAACCAAGACACTGATTCCACTATTACACATGAATGAATAACGGTAAATAACCCAAAACTCTAATTATCTTTTAAATCCTTTGTTTCTTAATTCACAAATAATCAGACAAATTCTCAAAAATTAATTGTATCCCTAAGCATAGATTATCTTAATACAAAGCATAACCTATCTAATTGAATCACAACTAATGAAAAGAATTTTATAACAATTTAAAACTCTTGCAAAAGCGTTGATTGAGTGAATTATAATTTATAAATTAGAAAATAGAATAGTTACCACTTATTCATGCGTAAATAGCTTCCTCATTGCCTTGGTTGTGGGAGAATTAGCCGCTCATCATGTTGGAAACACGCTCAAATTTCATTTTTATTGCTCAAAGGAAGTGTACAAATGATGAAATGGAGAAAAATAATGAAAATCGGGTTTGTACGATTTATTAGTTACAAACCGATCTATTCTGACGATAAAATCAAAGTGTCGTTGTCACTTTCGTTTTAAGATTTTTATAAACTACGACCCCAAAATACGACGGTCTGGCGTGCGTTGATGTTCTTCGTGTTCTTCAATGGCAGCAGCAGCAGCAGAATACTTCCAATTCGATTTTTATTGCTCTGTGGTTCTCCAAAACTCTCCCAATCTCTCTGTATCCCTTCTATGACTTCCAAGCACTCTATATATACCCATCAGACACCACCAAACCTCGAGAATAACTCAAAATAATCCTCCATTACTCGGTGTTAAAGAAAATATTTTTGGGAATATTTTCTTCCCTGATTTGACCCTTCACGCGTTTCCTGGTGTTGACACACTCCCGGTTGGAGTACAACTCTGTTAATACACACTCTATCCTCTAATGCGCACAGGAAAACCCATGAATATCTCGTGCCAGCTCGTGAATATCTCCCGTCCTCTGATTTCTTCCAACCGAGTATCTAGCCAATTTCTGTGGAGCCAAAGACCCAAACCAAGCCTGTTAGGCCCAAAGGAAGCTACCCAAACAATCCCAGCCATTTAGTCTCACGGGAAGAGCTTCAAAATCGCAACCCTAATTCTTCCCGTGAAACCAAGCTTTTCCCGCCAATTTCTGAATTTTGAAATGGAGAAGATGAAGTCCCCCTAACCAAACTGGGGGTGCGAATAGCGAGCCCAACTGAGGTGCCCTTAACCATAGTGAGGGTGCCTTTAGTACTTTTCTCCCAGGGGTCCAAATAACACTTTTTGAGCAACTTTTTCCACATAAGTGTATTTCTCCAAAAACACCTACACACACATAAAAAAGCACCAAAATTAGTACAAAAATCGAGACTAACAATAGAGACAATGAGGACAATTCAGACACAAAAATGTGTCTATCACATTTCTCCACCCTCAGGTACTTCTTCTGCGGTAAAAGAGATAGTTTTCTTTTGTCATTCTTCCAGTGGCGATGTCTTCGCAATGTTCATTATTTCTCATCGTCGGCATCTCTTGTGAAAACCTGTGAGAGTGTTATCGTGAAAATCTTCAATCGTCTTGTATGAGTGTACGATAGAGTTACAAAACAAATTCTTTGCCTTTGCGCCAACTTCAATCACAAATGTTTCTCTTTCTTTTGTTGTGTTTGGCTTGTGAATATCTGGAAGGAGGTGGTAATGCTTGAGTTTGCGTTTGTCCTACTAAAAAGTGATTTAATTTTCCACTGATATATCATCCCGAGAATGATTCTCTTTATATTTCTGCGATCATTTGTTGTATGTCCATGGAAATGATGATAAGAGCAAAATTCATTACTTAAGCCCCAGCTTGGAGGTGGTTCACTCCCCATGTTCCATGGTGCGGGTATGTTTTCCATTAGGATTATAACTTCCCATATCTTCTCACACTAGCATTCAAAGGTGGCATTTTGATTTCTTCCCATATTATCTTATGACTTGTCCTCTCGTGATAGTTTTGCCTCCGACCTCCATAAGTTCCTTGCGGTGATGACATCCATAAGTTTCTTGTTTGATCAAGTCTTGGGATTTTTGTTATTTACACCACGACTATAGAAATTTCTCTCTCTCTCGAATTCTTCTTGATCACGGCTCCCCGTGCTACTAGCTTTTTGTTTGACTATCTCCCATTATCCTCTCTTGTTGCCCTTGCGAGGTGATCATGCTTGTATTTATTAACTTGGGTAACAAGCTTGCATTTCTTTGCTCTTGAACTTGTGTTCGCAATGGGGTATGATTCCATCTCATTTTGCTTTTCCTCAAGAGCAATATATTCCTCCTGAAGTTCTCGCAACTCAGTCATTGTGATTGTATTCTTGATTCTAAAAATTTGAATGTATAACAGGTTGGTTGCGAACATAGCATTGATGAATGATAGAATGAGATATTTTTCGTCCACACGACCAGCCATATCACTACACATTGTCTTCCATATCACGATTAGGTGCTTCAAACTTTCGCCAACCCTTTGATTCAACCCAAATACATCTTCAATGCCCGGTGTCACAGGAATTGTTACTTATGTATGCTCTAAAATATAGCTTGCAAGTGGTTGAAATATGTTATAGTATTCTTTGGCAAACCTTCAAACCATTTTAACGCCTCTCATGTTAAACTTGATAACGAAATACTTGCATAATATTGCATCATGGTTCTCCCATTGTAGCATACATCTCACATAAGCTTTGATGTGTTGGACCTAACAAGTTGTTCCATCAAAAATCTTTGGTTAACGCAGTAAATTGCATTTTGGGGGTATTCCTCTAATTTGTACTTCTTGTGTGAATGGAGTTTTTGCAGCTTCCTCTATGGCTTCATCCAATTGTCTCTTACCTCCTCCTCTTTTATTATTTATCATTCCTCTCATTTAACTCTCTCAAAATTTGTTCATTTATACCACTTAATTTGGATCCATTGGTCTTTTCAACTCCACCTCTCTTCTCCTGCGTTCATCTCTGTTTTGACTTTCTTGTTCATCATTTTCCTCTCGTCTTTCTCTACAATCTTCTCTTTCACTTCTTTCATTAATTCGCACACCGTTATATCTCTCATTTTCTCCGCTTTGCCGCTTTCATTCTCCTTTGTACTCTATCATATTCTTCATTGATATTAGCATTATGCGATTTCGCTCACGCCTCCTTTCTCGATTATCATGGTTATTGCAGCCGAATTGCCTCTTGTAGCTCTTGTTCTTCCACTTCTGCTCTTAGTTTTTTCTCTCGCGAGCTAAATGTGTTTGTTCAAGATAGTGTCTTTCAATTTCATCATCAATTACTCGTTCATTTTTTGTATTTCTCTCCCATGTAATATTCTCCTTCCTTCTTCCCTGATTTTCTTCGCCATCTTGATTATTTCGCTTCATTTATGTCTATTTCCTTGAATTCTATCATTTTTTCCCGTTTTGAAGAATTTGAAGATGTCAATATAACGATCTTCCAATATTTTTCTTCCTTCGCGACGTTCTTCGCCTGGATTTTGTATTCCCTCTCGAGTTTCTTCATTAGCATTTTCTATAGACAAATTTTGTCTTATTTCTTCTCTAACTGATCTTGAACTTGATCTTGTAGTGCTTCTTGACCTCCTATTTTGTAATCTCATGTTTTCCATCCTCAATTCATGATTTTTCCTTGTCAAATTCGCACGTTCTTCTGCTTCTAACCGCCTTTCTTCATGTATTGTTTTCCTCAGTGCCTCTAATGCTGCACTCTCTTCATTTTCATGAATTATTCCTCCAATTACTTCTTGGTCTCTCTCCTCTTGTCCATTGCCTCCTAATTGTTGCTTTTCTCCCATTTCACCTACATAATCTGATCGCCAAGTATGTACACTCACTCTGTCATAATCCACAGCTATATTTTGTATTGGTGGTGTACGTTGAATTGGCGGTTGAATTTGATTTTCTCTATTGTTCCTTGTATTCATTCTTGAAGATTCCCCATCTCATCTCTCCTTTCTCTGACAAGTCTCCTACTCCTTCTAACGTTGTTGGTTGTTTTGATGCATGTCTTCTTCTAGCCATTTTTCAATCTTAATGAATTGTTGAAAATTATATGAAATTCCTTCCCTATTATTCCAAATTCTTTCAAATCACAATATCAATCTTCAATCAGTCCCTGTTTTTGGCGCCATATGTAGTAGTAGAAAATCCCACACTACACCCCTCACAAGAATTCACACAATCAAGTCATTTTAAGATGAACAATTATATTCTTTATTGATTAAAACTCACAACTCTAAACTTTCTCTCTCTTAATAACTTGCCCAACACTTGAAAAAGATCTCTCTCATCTCTTAAGCCTATTCAGCTCTTTATATAGGACATTACATAGTGGATGACAACTAAGCTGTCCTTTATTTTCGGATCTGACTTGCGACATTCTCGCGAGTGTACAAATGTTAAATCTCGCAACACTCCTAAATCTCGCTAGGTCTTCACATCTTTCTCGTGTTCAAGGTAGTCGTCATCCAGTTCGTCATTTATATTACTTATCTGCGATATCTTCGCAGTGTGTCGTTTATGAATTTCGCAAGGGTTTTGGTGTTGCGATATTCTGATCCTACAATAATTACTGTCGGTCAGCCTTGACCTGGTCAAAATTGGTCAAAATTGGTGTTGCGATATTGACCAATTTTGACCAGGTCAAGGTTGGCCGGCGATATTTTCTTTGTTACAAAAAAGTTAAGAATCTGACTCTGAGTACATTACAACATCCTGTTGCAAAAAAAAAAAATCGTAACGGCCCACAGTGTTACCACGTGGCAAATTGCACGGCTCAAGCACGATTACGAGTAGCGATATAAAAAAATCATCGCGACCACAAAGCCGTTACAAAAAAAATGTAACATCCACTTTTGCAACAGGCGAGGGCCGTTACAACCCGTTTTTTGTAACGGCCTGGTTGTGTTTCTAATCCCAGAATTTGGTGTAGTGTTGGATCTCTTTGTTCTTCGTTTCTCTTTCCTGTGAAAGTCTCCATATACTTAAGGAAATTATCCTTTGATAATGTAGAAGCTTTTAATTCGTTGTTTTACGCGGTGACATCATTAAACTGTATAGATAGATCACTAATCAGTTTAGTAAGTGAATAATTAATCCTATGAATATCTTCATTAACTTCTTTGATTGTAGGGTTTTTTTCACATATCATGATTAGAATAGAATGATATGATGCCAATTGTTTTGTTTTCACAAAAAATTAACACACAGATTCAGAAAAAACATAAAGAACTCTAATTCAAGGAATCAGCCTAGAGAGAAGAGGACGAAAAACTAAATTTTATTTCATTTTTTCTTAAGCCGCATCTGTTCTTCATTACACATTTAAAACCCTAATCCAGTCATGAATTAATCATGCGACTAAACGACGCACGCCATCTGGCAACATCCTAACGGCTACAGCAGGGAAAAAAGTGACTAACTGACTTTACTAGTATCTGACTCTCATTACTAACAGCGGACTCTAAATACTCTAAGTAGATTGGGCAGCCATATGACATGATTGTCTTATCAGGTCAAGGTTTTATAGTATTTGTGATGTTGGAATTTCGAAAATATCAAATACATAATTTGTAATTTATTTATTTTTAATTACATAACATATTTTGCAACATATTTATACGTTGCACGAATTAGTTATACGTTGCATTAAGTTTAATTAAAGCAAATGATGAAGCAACGTTTTTTAGTTAATTTAAGCAATGTGTATAAACGTTGCCTAAAATTTGTGACTCCGTGTGGGGAAACGTACATAAGCGTTGCTTTAATTATTAGCAATGGAATAAAAGTGGTAAATTTGGGTTTTTGACGTAGTGGTTGTTTTTAGTTTTCGATTATTAATTTTATTAACTAGCGGTTGTTAAACCTTGATTGCACCTAGTTTGATTATTCTTGAGAGCCTTATATTCTTATATAACGTCACTCAAACTAGATCATGGATTGACGGAAGTTCAGATCTGACGATAGACTTGTTGTTGTCCATTATTAACAAACTCCATTCTGCGAGAGATCGATCATAAGTGGAATCAAGTTTATATGTCCAGGTATATTGAAGACATTGAAGCTTTGAAGATAAGAAGATTTCTTATTGGTTTCTCATCTTTGTGATTTACTTCATTCAAATTGAGATCCGGCTAAGCTTTGTTTATCTTTTGACATTAGTGGAAGTCTCTAGAAGAATTACTATACTTGATAAATTTTACATATTTGCTAATAATTGAAGATTTTATTATTAGAGCATTGCTCGGTTGAACCCATTTGGTTGTCATATTTTAGTTCCAAAACTTAAAGTTGTTTGATTAGATTACTAGAGTCAACTTCGTTAGGTTAGACTAGGAAGTCTATAAATCTTAAGACAAACTCGTATTACTCTAAAGAACTTGACGTATCGACATGCTATTATTAGTGTCGTATCCAGTGTCAGACGCTCGGACAAAGGAAGCGCGTTGGACACCGACATGACGCACAAATTGTTCCACGGATTCCTTCACAAAGAAATCTCACACTTACTAGCACACTTAATCCTCAACAACCCCTGGTTTCCGCGTCTGAGATCACCTACTCTAATCTCCCAAGATTTTGCTCAACTGGATCTCTGGCGGCCAATGACACCAGATTAAAGTTCTAAGTTGCCATTTTCCCACCCTCTATTCTTCTTTACCCAGTATTCTGTATAATAATAATCTCCACTGCAGTGTGGTTTGCTCTGAATGGAGCGTAAAATGATAATCACGTTGATAGAAAATGCAGTATTTTTGTAATTCTGTGTTATGTAGGAGCGGCCAAGCATGTATTCTTATGAATTGAATTGCCCCATTTAGAAACCTTCTCTTAGGAACTGAACTAAGCCCAATTTTATTTTCGTGTAGCTGCAACTTTTTTGCAGTGACATGAAAAACCAAAGAGAACTACCAGGAAACACATGGTTATATTTTGATCCAGATTACGCCTCTTTTAGTCCCAGAATCAGAACTTTGTAAAGCTTTCTACACACATCCCTTGTTTTTAGTTCAATCTATAAACATTCAAATACGAGGGGATCATAAATATTAAATCAGACACACAAGCTACCAATAAACTGCACCTTGTAGGTTTTTCAATTTCGAGAAGTAAGGGGGCGAGCATTTGAAATCGAATCCATGGTTTCAAACTGGACTATCCATCTTTTGCAGGCGGTTGTCCGGTCCATACATAAATGGAATTGATGCGGATCAAAATTTAAAACTCCGTAGGACACCCACGTCTATTAAGCTCATAGTTATTCTTTTTTAGTATGCTTATCTAGTTCATTAATGTCGATATTAATTGATTAGTTGAAGTAGTTGTTTATAAATCTTATGACATTATTATACTTCTCATTAGAAATTAAATTATTATATATATTTAACTTTGATGGGACGGAGGGAGTAGTTGACAAAATTAGGAATGTTATTATCAAATGAAATTGATGAGTTCCTATGCTAATATTGGATGAGAGACTGTGAAGCACCGACAAACCATTATTAGTGTCGTGTCCGTGTTAGACGCGCGTTGGACACCGACACGACGCATATCTGACACACAAAGATAACATTTGAGGCTAACAAAAATCTATTTCATTAAAAAAATGAAATTAACCTTTAGAAACGATGAGAGTTGATATGTTAGATCAATATTTCTCTACAGATTTTCAATTTTACTATTGATAATTTCTTCATCAAAATCATGCTAATCTTTACAACATATACATTCATGATGATCCAAATCAAACTTATAACTCACCATTTACAGGTGTTCTTAACAACCGAGTTATTACTTCATCAAAACCCACAAAGACATTCACTCCATCTTTAATTTCTGCAGCTCGTCGTTTTCTTGCTCATGCTTTAATTCACAATTCTTCAAATTCCATGTTTGCTTTTATTTCTTCAACTTGTATTCCTCTTCATTCTTTTAATTCATTTACAATACCTTAATCCGGTCAAAGAAAAGCTTCATAGAGATACTACCTAACGAACCAGGAGCTTATGATAGATGGGTTGCGCGTGGATTAGATATTATGTTACCGAAAATTCCATTTGAAAAAGTTTCGAATTGGATCACATTTCTTCGTCTTGACCCGTAAACATGCTAGATTAGTTGTGCGAGATCAACGGCTATGGTCGAAATTCCATTTGGTTGTCATATTTTAGTTCCAAAACTTAAAGTTGTTTGATTAGATTACTAGAGTCAACTTCTTTAGGTTGGAATAGGAAGTCTACAAATCTTGAGACAAACTCGTATTACTCTAAAGAACCTGACGTATCGATATCAGTGAACACATCATCCTTATGTTCGAGGTTAGTAATACAAGCCTTGACTTGTTTCCATTTCTATCTACGTTGCTTTCAAGTCGTTTATATAGAAAACATAACATGCAAAGTTATATATATGAATATCTAGTATTGGTGACTTTATCATTATATTGTATGATCAAAGTGTCAAGGAAAGATATACAATTAGTGTTACAACTTTGGTGTATTGGAATATGAAGTATAACATTTATCTTTTGAATTTCGTATATATGACATAATTAATACTGTCTTTGTAATTCTTTAATTACTAGATTGTGTGACGAGCTTTAGGTTAATTTCTTTCCTAGCTAGGGAAACTATATTTACCTACATGAGTTTAAGGAAGTAGACTTACGAAACTTATTTCCTAGTTGAAAGGAATCTCAGTGATCTTTTGCTGGACCGATCCCTACTTGGGGATCTTTAGCAGAATGATCCCTACCTGGGGATCTCTTACAGGACCGATCCATAATAGCAATTATATTTCCGATTTTTGTATACACTTTAGGGTTTACATGTATTTCATAATATAAGTTGCTATTTAGGAAAGTTCATTATGTCGACATTATGAGTATTTGAACATGTGCTAAAATATTATGTATTTGTTGTTCAAAGATATTCCTTGATACTCAAGATGATCCTAAACCGAAATATTTAAGAGTCTTCTATTTAATTTCGAATTTATATATTTTTGCTTTCTAAGGAAGTAAAGCATATCTCTGGAGAATATATTAGTAAAGTATACTTGTATGCTAGCTAATATTGAGTTGTTATCCATATGAGATTTCGGTATATTAGTTGGAAGTTGAAACAAGTTTCGCAAGTCTACTTCCTTAAACTCATGTAGTTAAACACAGTTTTCTAGGCATGTAAACAGCCCAAATTTCAATACACTAGACTACTAACGAACTACCAAATAGTGTTACGTCATAATTACGAAGTTCAAAAGATAAACGTTATAATTCGTAATCCAATATACCAAAGTTATATGAAACAACTAGTATATACTTCCTTGACACTTTGATCATAATGCAATGATCACGTATCCAATACTATATATATATATATATATACTTATAGCTTCGTGTGTTATATTTTCAATATAAACGACTTGAAAGCAACGTAGATAGAAACGGAAACAAGCCAAATATGTATTATTAACCTCGAATGTAAGGATGGTGTGTACGTTGATGCTCGGTATCTCTTTATGTTCTTCGAAGTAACAAGAGTTTGTCTCAACATCTCTAATGCTCCTAGTTAACCTAACGAAGTTACTCCAAGTAATCTAATCAAGCATCTTTGAGTTTTGGAGTTAAAATATGACAACCATACTTGACATATCAACGCTTGGTGGGTTCACCAAGCGATACTCTAACAATAGGAGTATAAAAACCTTGAATCGATCATATTTCACTTCATAATAATCATATTATCTCTTAGGCCTCTTCCTATGCACATGCCAAAAAAATGGTGTTTGGCATGCCAGGTGGCATGCCAAACCATTTGCGCCACTATGGGGAAACCGCTGAGCGATCGAATCCCTAGCGAGTCGATATCGGCTGGCGATATTCACTCTAGCGGTAACTATATCTCTTCATCGCTATAAATAGGTAACTTTCAAACTCAACACTTACCCCAAATTTTTTACACAAAAAATTTCTCTTCTTCTCAATCTATTATTCTCTTTTCTCAATCTAATTTATTTCTTCTATTTGATCCAAATGGCACAATTAACCCAACTTGATTCGGAAACACAACTTGATTTTTCTGGAGTAGTACTTGAAGGTGCCGTTGAGAAGATATGTGATAGATTCAAAGAAATAAGTAAGAAGCAAAGAAGTCTCCAAGTTTTGGATATCAACCAAGTCAAAACCGAACTAAGAGAAGGCCAAGAAAGGTTAAAGGCAAGGAAAATCAAGGCAAAACAAATTTGAAGCCAAAGAAGAAGATAAACAAAGGAGACTCCGTTCATGAGCGCATTGATTGGAAGTTTAGTGAAATGAAGAAGATGAACAAGATGAAGAACATTGTTCCAAAAAAATTTTTTAGAGTCTTTCCAATTATTGTCTAGTTTTATGTCTTGTAAAATGACTATTTTAATTATATTGAAGTTTTTAATTTTGTGAAGTTTAATGAATTTGAATTTGAATTGAATATTGTTGAAAATTAATATTAATTATATTCTTAAACATTAAAAGTATTACAAATATTTAAACTTAAACAAATATTAAAAATATTAATACTTTAAAAATTTTAAACAAATATTAAAACTTTAAAAGTGGACAATTGAGAAATTACAACACAAATGTTGACAATATTGGGGCAAATATCTTAAAACCTCGAAACAACTTTCAAAATGGAATTTTTGCCCGTAGATGCGATATTCCACACGACACCTTTCCTGGAATTCCACCGTGGTTTCACCACTTCTCAAGGTTGGACCTTCTCGCTGAAGTAAAGCAACATACCTAGTAACTTCCGCTAATTATACCGAAGCGCCAACCAAATCAAACACTCCGACCGCGTAGGTTCATTGTTTGTTCTTGAAATTTAAAAAAAAATCCTTTCCCACAATAGTTGGTGATCAAATACTGGCTCCATTGTCAAATCAATATAATTCCCGCAAATACATTCATCTTCCTCGTAAAGCATTGAATTTTAGGTTTCGCTTCACTTGACATCTCCTAATTTGACTTCTCCTAGTTTCACTTGTCTACAATTGCACGACAAGCGGCTCTTCGATTTTGGATAATACAGTGGTTTGCCATGCACTCAGCCGTAGAGTGATGAAAAGAATTGGAGATTAAGAAATTCTAGAGAGATTGAGAAATTCTTAAGAGATTAAGAAATTAAAAGTGAGTTGAAATGAGATTAAAATTAGGTATTTATAGAGGGGGAAATATTAGCCGTTGGATGAAGATCGATGAGCGGTTATCATAGTATCGGCGATAGCTTGACTGTCATTTGTCGAGTGAATGACCATCGAGCGATAGTTTGACCATCGAGCGACGAAGACTCTATCGGCTCATTTGGAAACTCTGTCGTGTATGCCTATATGCCAGAAAAAACATATTGGCATATGATTTTGGCGATTTGGCATACCCATAGTGGGTGCATATATGCCAAATACCATGTTTTGGCATGTGCATAGGAAGAGGCCTTATCCATTAGTCCCAGAACTAAAAGGTAGTCACTCTCCAAATCAGAGTTAGGGGGCTAGCATTTGAGATCGAATCCATGGTTTCAAACTGGACTATCCATCTTTTGCAGGCGGTTGTCCGGTCCATACACAAATAGAATTGATGCATATCCAAATTTAAAACTCCGTAGGACACCCACGTCTACTAAGCTCATAGTTATTCTTTTTTAGTATGCTTATCTAGTTCATTAATGTCGATATTAATTGCTTAGTTGAAGTAGTTGTTTATAAATCTTATGACACTATTATACTTCTCATTAAATCTTATGACATTATTATACTTCTCATTATAAATTAAATTATTATATATGTTTAACTTTGATGGGACGGAGGGAGTAGTGGACAAAATTAGGAATGTTATTATCATATGAAATTGATGAGTTCCTATACTTATATTAGATGAGAGACTGTGAAGCACCCGACACGCCAATATTAGTGTCGTGTCCGTGTCAGACGCGCGTCGGACAAAGGACGTGCGTTGGACACCGACACGATGCATATCTAACACACAAAGATAACATTTGAGGCTAACAAAAATCTATTTCATCAAAAAAATGAAATTAACCTTTACAAAAGATGAGAGTTGATATGATAGATCAATATTTCTCTACAGATTTTCAATTTTACTATTGACAAATTTCTTGATTCTCAATTTCTTCATGTATCTAGTGTTAATATTTCTGGGTAATCACATAATTATGTATAAAATATTATATAATTAGTATATATAAATGTGTTCGTGTCCTAGTTTTTTAGAAATTGCGGGTCTTCGTGTCTGTGTCAGTGCTTCCCAGATGAGAAATGAGTTTCTTTAGTACTGCTATTTAATGTGTGAGTAAAGGAGATATTAGTAAAGATGGTGTGTATTTGGAAATCAATCATGATAATGGTAGTGAGATTTAGATCATTATTATTAATTTTTGCTTGTGCATTTAGCATAAAAGAAATCCACTGAGTATCTGCATCCAACTTTGTAGTTGCAGGAAATCCTACACTACACACCTCACTCGAATTTGCTTATTCAATCCATTTGAAGAGGAATAATAATGTGTTTTATTAATTGTTTTCTTAAAAGATTTACAAAGAAATGTAGAACAGAGCTAAAGAAATTACAATCACTCTTGATTTTCTCTCTCCTAATGACTTGCTTAACAATTCAAAAAGACCTCTCCTAAAACAGACTCACTCGACCCTTTATATAGGGTATTACATAGTGGATGACAGCTAAACTGTCCTTTATTTTCGGAAACAACTCGCGAGTCCTCGCGAATGTACAACTGCTTGTTCTCGCGACACTCCCCAAATCTCGCCAAGTCTTCACACTTTCCTCATGTTCTGACTGTCGTCATCTATTACGTCATTTATTTTCCTCTGTGCGACTCCTTCGCGGCTCGATCGTTTATTAATCTCGCAAAGTATTGCTATCGCGATATTCTGATCCTACATCTTGCCTCTTTTTCCTTGAATATTGCTTGGAGAGCTATTTTTAAGGAAAAATTTGCCATTGCGGTGATCTTTGTTGATGAAGGAACAAGCGAAAGAATACTGGACTTGAAAAGTACGTACTTGCCTCTATTCTTTTGCGAAGTTCCGAAGCTTTGCGAAGTGAGCAAGAAATACTATCTCTTGAAGTATGCGAAGCATGAAGAGAAAAAATCTTTTCAATTTCCCACAGAAATCTTCTTAATTTGATTCCTTGAATTTTGGGGTAACCGTTTACACGTGTCTAAAATTACTCTTTTTTTAGGCATATTTAATGTTATCCAGTCACTCTTTTTTCTTCTTTTAAAGGAATACCTCCCATGAAAAATACTCTTTCTCTTCCTCTCTATCTTCCTCATCGTGCAACTATTTCTGTTGTTCATCTTCATCATCTTCTTTTTACCGTCTTTCTGCTATTGTTTTCATGGCATCCAGGTTTGTTAGTTTTATCGATTTTGACTATTCTTGATTGATCTTCCTTATTGAAGTTACTTCATCTTGATTTTATTATTCTTTTGATGTTTCTTCCGCCATTTTTGTTTTAGCAAGAACAAACCCAGTTCTAAATATACCGTGGTGAACCCTAACATTCCTACGGGCTCGCAACCAAAATCCTCTTCGCAACCGAAATCTCTCGCTTCCAAGAAACATCCTGCGAGTAGTAAGGTACTCTAGAAATATTTATTCCTTTGATAACAATATTGTTGCCTCTGTTACTCATGTGATTTATTATTTGCAGGATGACAAGAATGATGATAGATCTCCCAAAAGGTTTCGCCATGAGAAACCTGATGCTCCTTCTGCCATTCCTACTGTTCCCTTTTCGGGATTCAAGCTTTCTGCTTCCCCTACAATATCTTCGCAAGGCAAATCTCCTACTATAGCGACTTCATCGCAGGATAAACCCATTTCTTCTTCTCAAGATAATCTACCATTCCCTGCGGCATCACCACAAGATAAATCAATCCCTGAATTTTCTGTGAACGAAATTCTCCAGGAAGTGCCTCTCTCCACTTTTACTTTTGTCTCGCCCCACTTATTGATCAAGCTTCTCCAACTGGCAATCTTATAACCATGGGTGATTCCACTTTTCCTTCTTCCTCTACTATTTCTTCTTCCTCAAAATCTATCTCTCTTACCAAAGAAAATTTGGAAGGGATAGATATAGCTTTTAAAATTTTATCAGATACCATGAATAATGTTAAGAAAGCCTCCACTGATCCCATCAGATCCAGTGTTTACGAATCTTTGGGTAAATACTTTGGTTCCGATACGATATCGCGAGTATCCTTGGAACAAGAAGTTAAGACTTTGAAGAATAGTCTTCATAATACTTTGTTAGATCGCGATAACCTTCGCAAGAAAAATGAAGAACTAAAAGGTATTTCTCCTTCCCCCCCCTTTTTTTTTTTTTTTTTTTTTTTTTTTTTTTTTTTTTTGTTTAAAAAAAATTCGCCTCTCAAGATTTGCACCAGAAACGTAAAATGGAGATATATCAATTGGAATCTATCGTGGAAGAAACTCGAACGGAAAGAGACGCCTGGATGGAGCAATATAATCGTTTAGATAATCTCCACACATATTCCATGGATCAAATAAATAATCTTTCCCAAGAAAATGCCTGCTTAGCTCAAAATCAAGAATTATTAAGTAATGAAGTGTCGCGTCTCTCATATTCTTTGAATAAATCTAATTTGGAGTTGGAAACATTATCAGATGAAAATGGAACTTTATCTCAAGAGAAGCGAGCTTTATTGGATAAGGTGGCGATATCCTCGCAACAATTGGATGCTTATAAAAAAGCCTTGAATGAGCAAGAACAGTCTTTCTGCCTACTGAAAAATAAACTTGAAGATACTACCCCTTTGAGAGAGATAAGCTTATTCGAGAATAGAATAAACCTAAGTGTTAAAACAAACCAACTCAAGGATGATTATACCAAGTTAAAAGAATCCCATTCTTCTCTTGCGAAGCAAAATAAGTTGTTGATTTCTAACGAAAAGAGTTTGCGTTCGCGGTTAAAAAAGGTCTTGTTGGTGATGGTTTTGATAATGCCATGGAAAACTTGGGGAATAATTGCTTGGCCCTTACTCAATATCTTATCTCATGAAGGAAGGTAGTCATAAGATTTGACTGCCTTGTCCATCATTTTTCTTTTCTAATTTTATATACCACTTTCCATTTTATAATCTTAATATCTTTCTTTTACTCTCGCGAATGCAGAAAAATCTTCACTCTTCTCTATCTACTTTGGAAGCGGCGCATGCTAAGATTCGTAAGGAAAATGAAACTCTAGTTGCTTCTCTCGCTCAATCTCGCGACCGAGCCATAAGGAGATTTAACTATCTTAATCATCTTAAAGATGTCCAGAGTAGAAATCAACAAAAAGCACTTCTTCGTCAATTTCATCCCAAAGCAGAAGTTTTGGTGAATAATATCTTACTTGTTAAATCCCTTGATCCTGTCTCTGTTGAACCTCTAGAAGTTGAGGATGATGAAGTACCCAACTCTCCTGATAGTGATTATGATTATGAAAGCTGCGAAGATCTCGCTAACAATGAAGTCATTAATAAGGATCCTTGCGAAAATATCTCTGATGAAAACCCGTCAACTCGCGAGGGTGAAACTATCAAGATTGTTGAAGAATCTTTACCATCTCCTTCAACTGAGAATATTGATGTAGAGAATTAAACTTCTTTGTAATCTTGCTGAATTTTCCGTTTTGATTGCAAAAGATTAAGTCCTGTGTTGAATGAATCATTTAATTTCTTTTTCCTTCTCCTTTTAAGAACTCAATTTGCCACTTTATCGAGCAATTAAGTCTTTTGTGGTTTAAAGATCTTTCTTGAACGTTGTAATCATTCACAAGCATTGCCTTAGTCTCATTATTATTTATATGTTTCACAAGCTCATCATTTAATCATTTTCTCAGTCTCGCAAGCTTATCATGTAATATTTCTTGCGATGAATATTATCTTTGCGACAAGACCGCAGGACGTCTTTACATTTTCATGTAATGACCCATTGGTCTTGCCTTATCATTATTTGTGTGGTCTTATTTTGCCTTCCTAAGTAAAGGTGTTATTTTGCCACCCCTCATTGCGACAAGATCGCAGGACGTCTTTACATTTTCATGTAACGACCCATTGACCTTGTCTTATCATTTCTCAAGTATTTTTGCCTCTGCGAGGACATTTATATTTGCGACAATATGACGGGTTTAAATGTTCTTGCGACCATAAAATCCCGTGACATTGTCGTCTTTGCGACGAAATCGCAGGACGTTCTTACACTTTCATGTAAAAACCCATTGATCTCGTCTTAACCTCGCGTTAGTATTATTGCCTCTGCAGGATCATTGCACAAATATGACAAGTCTAAATTTTCTTGCGAAAATAGAGCCTCATGACATTTGCGTCTGTTTTGACACTCTCCCTAATGGAGGGTGTCGCCCTTATCATCTCCCTGGTTGCCCCTTCAAGGAGGCGTACATCGGCCATACAAGACTAGCTCCTCCCATCCGGTCTTAACAGCAGCGGTTGTTTTTATGACCTCTTATCCCTTATACCTATATGGCTTATGGTTACGAGACGCACCCTAAGTGGAGTTTTATTCGGGCGAGTGCAGCATGTGCCAAGACTTTTCAAGAGTGGTAAGGAAGTTCCATGCTCCAGCACTCTTGACTCAACCGTGTACCTCGGCGCCTTGGTCATACGGCGACTCCTTGGAAGAGACCCTCGGTCGCCCAACCAGGGTATAACCTTATATATAGTTGGGAATCAAGGTACCTCTTCCGGATAGGCTTTCATGGGCCCCAAATCTCCATGACCCGGGCTTCGGGAGGCGGTGTAACCTTCCCCTGAGTCATGTCAAGAGATACCCCCTTATATGACGTACTTTAGGTCTTACATTTGCCTCTTACGAAATATCATTCGCGAACTAGGGTGTACGCCATAAAGGTTCGTCCCATTCACTCACTCATTCATTTTTGTTGAATCATTTAATCATTCATTTACGATATTTTGTTTTGAGATATTCGCATAATCTTATGCACTTTATTGAATTTCATAATCATTACATTACTTCAAGACATTTTCCTTTAATTCATTCCACTTCACCATCTTCTATGGGTAATACCTCTTGAGATACGACCTATTCCATGGTGCATCCAACCTTTGACCTACATTCTTTCCTTCGGGATCCATAAATCTATATGCCCCTGTACCAACTATTTCTTTGATGATATAAGGTCCATCCCATTTTCTCGCCAACTTGCCACCACTTTCTCGATGATATATCGGTGTTTCTCGCAACACCAAGTCGCCCGATTGAAATTCACGTATTTTGACACGTTTATTATATTCTCTAGCCAACCTTGATAATTCTCCATGTGTTGTAATGCTCTTTCTCTTTTTCTTCTAATTCATCTAACTTGATTAGAATGTTTCGACACTAAGATTCTTCTCCCAAACCTCTTTTTTGTTGTTGGAATCAAAACTTACGTTGGAAGTACGGCTTCAACTCGTATGTTAAACAAAGGGGGACATTCACAGTAGCTTCTCTTCGGTTTGTATTATAAGCTCATACCGCATTAGGTACTGTTAGCACCATCCTTTATTGTGTCCTTCTAACTTTTTCTTCAATATATGCTTTATTGTTTTATTTGTTGCTTACCTTGACCATTGGCACGAGGGTACAAAGGAGTTGATTTTCCACATTTTAGAAAAACGCATTAAGCAGCAATTCTATATTTTGGCCTTCAAACTGCTTCCCATTGTCGGATACCAATTGTGCAGGAACTCCAAATCTGCATATAATATTTTCAAATATGAAAGTGAAGACATCCTTATCGCGAATATGTTGTACTGCTTTCACCTCAGCCCATTTTGTAAAATAATCAGTTGCGACGATCAGGTATCTTCTCTGTCCTGTTCCTGGTAAGAAAGGTCCCACGATGTCTAATCCCCATTTTCCAAAAGGCCACACACTTGTTGAAGAATTTTAATAATGCTCTGGTGCATGTATCTTCTTCCCATGTCTCCAGCAATCTTCGCAACGCCTTGATCTCGTTTTTGCGTCTTCATGCATATATGGCCAATAGTATCCTTGCGTCTTTGCCTTATGCGCTAAGGATCTTCCACCACTATGGTTACCCGGCATCCCCACTATGCAACATCTTCAATATGGCTTCCCCCTCTTTCCTTGTTAGACATCTAAGTGAAGGTCCATCAAAAGATCGCCGACAAAGCACGCCATCTCTTAATTCATAATTTGTCGCACGGCTTTTTAATTTGTGTGCTTCTAACCTATTTTTTGGTATTTCCCCTTTCATCGAGTATGCATGGAGTTACGCTCTCCCGATCTTCCTCGCGAGGCTCGTGTTTCGTTTTTCTATCATCATTGTATCTGTTTCTTGTTCTTCTTCTTTATTAATTGATGGTGCTAGAAGTGTTTGTATCTTAATATTTCTCGCAGTCGGATCTGTCATCATACTTGATATAAAAGCAAAAGCGTCTGCGAGTCTATTATTTCTCCTTGATATATGTCTCCACTTTATTCTGGGTATCTGCGTTGACAACTCGTCAACAAGTTTCTTATATTTTTGTAAAGATAACTCATTTATAGCATATTCTTCTTTTATCTGGCGAATTGCCAATTGTGAATCACTGGTGATCCTCACATTCTCCAGCTTCATTTCTATTGCAAATCGCAAAGCATGTATTATAGCTTCATATTCCGTTTCATTATTTGTGGATGCAAACTCCAATCTAAAAGAAAGAGCTATTTTATTGCCCTCTGGCGAAATCACGACAATTCCAATTCCATTTCCTTCTCCATTTGATGACCCATCTGCTAATATTTCCCACCTATTCGGCTCGGTTAACAAATCTTTTGGATCTCCGTGTTCTTCTTCCACATCCATCATTTCTTCCACTGATTCATCTTCTTCCAAAGGAAACTCTGCTAAAAAATCTGCGACAACCTGTGATTTTGGCGAGGATAATATTTCATATTTGAGTTTACAATGACTTATTTGTGCATTCCATCTCTCAACTCTTCCCGACCTTTTTGAATTCTTCATTACTGATTCTATTGGTATCTTCGTCACCACCTTAACAGTATGCGCTTCAAAATATATACGGAGCTTAAATGTTGCATAAACCAATGCCAAGATTAATTTTTCAATTTTTGGGTAGTTCCTTTCTGCAGCATTGAACGTTTTGCTGATGTAATAAATTGGTTTTTCTACTCCTGCATCCACTCGCGGTAATCCGCACTTAATGCATGCGAGGTGGTCGCAAGATAGATCAACAATTCTTCTCCTTCTTCTGTTTTTTGCAAAATTGATATATCCATTAAATGTTCCTTTATTCCTTGCAAAGCTTTCTCGCACTCATCTGTCCATTTAAACTTCGATCCCTTTCTAAGAATATTGAAAAAATGCTTGCATTTATCGGATGATCGCGAGATGAATCTCCCTAGCGAAGCTAACAACCCATTTAACTTCTGAACATCCTTTACCGTCGCCGGCGTTGGCATATCACGAACTGCTTGCACTTTTGCTGGGTCGACTTGAATTCCTTCTTTAGATACAATATATCCTAAAAAATTTCCCGACGCGACTCCAATGGTACATTTTTCTGGGTTTACTTTGATATTAAATTGCCTCATCTGTTCAAAAATTTCTTTCACATCCTGTACATGATCTTTTGCTTTTTACTTTTTATCAACATATCATCTACATATACCTCTAATGTTTTGTGTATCCATCTCGCGAACACCTTTTCCACCATTCTTTGGTATGTCGCCCCAGCATTTCGCAAGCCAAATGGCATTTTTGTATAACGGTACAATCCTCTTGGAGCAAAGAAAGCGAGTATGTTCTTGATCCTCTTCGGCGAGGGGAATCTGATTGTAACCTTTATATCCATCTAGGGATGTTATCCTTTCATTTCTGCCATTTGCTTCAACCAATTGCGGAATATCACGTAATGGAAAAACTATCCTTAGGACAAGCTTTATTTAGATCAGTAAAGTCTATGCAAATTCTTATTCCTTTTTTCTTCTTTGGGACTATGACCATATTTGCTATCCATTCGGGGTATTTTGCCGGTCTAATGATTCCTGCCTCTAACATTTTCTGTAGCTGTTCTTCTATTTGGGGATGATATCTTTGTTGCGATCTTTCTAATTCTTTGTTTAAATGGCCTTATATTCTTGTCAATTTCCAATTTATGGCAAACCACGAGATGGATCTATACCAGGCATTTCATCCATATCCCATGCAAAAATATCTTTGTAATCTCGCAAAGCAAATCAATAATTCTTCTCTCTTCATCTGCTTCCATTTTGGTCCCAATTTTCAAGATTTTGGGTTCCTCCTCGGTTCCAACATTCACTTCTTTTGTTTCTTCTGCTGCGATATAACTAGATTTCGGTTCTCCCATAGGGGTTGGTCCTTTCGTTTCCTTGCGAGTTCACCCTCTTTTCCCGAGGATTTTACCGAGGTATTCCTCTTCCTTCTTTTGCATTTATCATGTAAATTCTAAATTCTTCTTCTTTTTTTAGTTGCTTTCGCTACTTTCTGCGATCTCTTCGCTTCTTCACTCGTTCTTCATAATGCTTGACTTCAATTTGATGATATATTCTTCCTTTATCACTATCTCCTCTCGTTTCGCCAATTCCGCTCGGTGTAGGAAATTTGATACACTGATGGAGTGTTGACGCTCTTGCCTTAATTGCATGTACCCAAGGTCTCCCTAATAGCATGTGGTATGGCGATTCCATGTCCACTATACTTAACATTACTGTGTTTCAATTTCTCCAAGTAAAATTCGTAATTTTATCTCTCCTTTAGGTATTGTTATGGATTTTCCAAAACCATGGATACGATACATTGAAGAACTCATTTCTTCATCTTTATATCCTAATTTTTGTAAGTATGGTAAAACATAATACTCACCAAACTTCTGTATCCACCAAAGTTCTATTAATCGCCCATTCTTCCATTTTCTATCGACTTGCTTGCCTTTATCGTAACCACTAATGGAGATGTATGATTCAATCTTTCTTTAGGTATCTCTGCTTTGTAAATGTTATTTCCTTCTTTTCCCACTCTTTTAGAGACGATTTCTTTTCTTCATTTATAATTTTCCTTCCTTCCAAATCTCGTTTATGTATTCTTCCTCTGATATTTTCATGAAACTCATTAATCATTTCCTTCGTAATCGAACCGTACTCCATGTCTTCATTATATTCCTCTATCTCATTCGATCTATTCTTTTCCTTTCTCATCTTCTTGATTTCAATGATCTCAACTACAATTTTCTCTCTTCCAGTCCCTGTTTCTAGCGCATATGTAGTTGCAGGAAATCCTACACTACACACCTCACTCGAATTTGCTTATTCAATCCATTTGAAGAGGAATAATAATGTGTTTTATTAATTGTTTTCTTAAAAGATTTACAAAGAAATGTAGAACAGAGCTAAAGAAATTACAATCACTCTTAATTTTCTCTCCTAATGACTTGCTTAACAATTCAAAAAGACCTCTCTACAACAGACTGACTCGACCCTTTATATAGGGTATTACATAGTGGATGACAGCTAAGCTGTCCTTTATTTTCGGAAACAACTCGCGAGTCCTCGCGAATGTACAGCTTGTTCTCGCGACACTCCCCAAATCTCGCCAAGTCTTCACACTTTCCTCATGTTCGATTTGTCGTCATCTATTACGTCATTTATTTTCCTCTGTGCGACTCCTTCGCGGCTCGGTCGTTTATTAATCTCGCGAAGTATTCTCTGTCGCGATATTCTGATCCTACAAACTTATTGAATTTTGGATTGGATGCGCATACTTAAATTGAAATTTGTCATATATTGGATTGGATATGGATGAGGCGAAAACCGGACCAATCCAGTCCATGTTCACCCCCAAACTGTTACTCCACGGTAGTAAACATGAGTCGTGCCCCAAATTTCAGTTGGAGCCTATGAAGCACGGACACCTCAAAACAGGTGACGTATCCGTGTCGGACGCTGTATCAGTGTCGGACGCTTGGGGACACTTGGGGATACGTATCAGACACCCCATTTAAAGTGTCCATTTTTATTAATTACGAAAAGGGTAGGGGATACTTTTGGGATACTTCTCGGATATTCTAGAGGGGACACTTCTTATATATTATTGCCAAATATTTATATACAGAATATGTTAAATATTTTTAGATATGTAATATATTCGTATTTATCAAAAATTATTCTATAGAAGCAGTATATAAATGTCTAACCTATTCTTATTCAATATTGATGAGTGATGGGTTATTTTTTTTTTTATCTATTTTTTTTTTTGATATTCCAGATAGTAATTTAGAATTTTCTTACTTTATGCGATTCTTTTCACTATTAATAAATTAAATATTTTTTAATTAATACATGTATCCCAACGTATCCCGTATCCCCATTTTTTGAAAATGGACGAATCCCCGTATCCGTGTCCCGTATCAGTATCGGTGCTTCATAGGTTGGAGCCCAAGTCCAGTCATCTGGTTTCTTCTTTCCTAGTTATGCCGCACCAGTACACCCCAATTGGCGTCATGGTGGAAGGGGACCTTATCCTCGGCTGCCATCATTACCCATTCTGACGGCAAAATGATTAACACGACTGAGGTACAGCTTGCCAGCTACTACTGAGTTTTAGAATGCAAGCAACGACTATTACTACCCTGCATTCTGAAATTTAAAAATTTGAGCACCCACTAACTGTTGCAGCTCTTGCTTCCTGGAATACGCAGGAACTCATCCATCCAAGATCCTTTGATGGTGCCAAACCGAATCATTCCCCATTGTTATAATGTCCCCGACTTCATTCACTTTCTCATTCGTCAAGCTAAAGACACCATTTTGGATTCTTGGGAGTGATAGAGGACCCCAAAATCATAAGTAGGACATATACGGATTTGTACATCCAAGTGGGAATAGTGATCAGGGTTTTAGACCATTCCATTACTTCTGCAACTAGGTAACAACCCTAGGTGGACCATAAATTAGTGATGACATTATTTTAAGAACCATTTTTTAGGGACGATGGTTTTTTTTGGAGGACCATGGTCTTATTACACATTTACTGAGGTTTTCCAAAGTTAGGTAAATACACATTTACCCTTTATTTTAATTTAAATTAAAACTAACCTAATAACTATATAAATCTAATCATATACATCTAATCTAAATGAATCTATTAACCAAAATCAAAATCAAAAACAAAAACAGGAGGGGAATCGAAATTTTTTAGTTTTGAAAAAAAAAAATTATTCTCTTCTTCTCTCTTTCCTTGACGTTCCTCGTTCGATTGAAAAAACCCATCAATCTTTTTAATTCGTTTTTTGATTGGGAAAATTGAGTAGAAATCATCAAAATATGGTTTAAATGGAAGTTAAAGTGGCATGTTCGGTTAGGAATAGTTTTAAAAAAACTAGTTTTGTAACCGAACATTCTGAAAACAAGAATACAAAGAACACTTCGGTTATCACGAATTTAATTTTTCATAACCGAACTCCGAGTTCGGTTGGTTCGCAAAAAATAGTTTTAACCGAACTCCTCATTGAAAACCAATATATTGTGTTCGGTTGGTCCCCAAAAAATTCTAAAAATAGTTAGTAACCGAACTCTACCCAAAAAAAAAAAAAACAATGTAACCGAACTGTGTTATTTTCCCCACTATGTTGAGTTATGATTTAACCGAACTTTCCCTACTCTGCTCGGTTGGTTCGCAAAAATTTCTAAAACTATCAAGTAACCGAACTCTACCCATATTACAAAAAGAAAAAAAAAAAATCCAATGTAACTGAACTGTGCTATTTTTCCTACTATGTTGAGTTTCAATTTAACCGAACTTGTCCCACTATGTTCGGTTTGTTCGCAAAAAATCTTGACAAACCGAACTCTTCACTAATTGCATACATGTGGAGTTCGGTTAGATATGTTGTTGGGTTAAAGTTTGCGAACCAACCGAACATTACTCTGTAAATCCTATAAACAAAGTTCGGTAACATGTTTGTTAACCGAACTACTAAAAACCTCCATTAACAACGAGTTCGGTAACCTGCGTGTTTGGAAAAATGGCAAGACAAGCCCAAATCTATTCTAAAAATTTACAATTTTTTGAAAATTTGGAGCAATTCAACCAACATTATCTAAGTTTGAAGCATACACAGGTACCCAAATACCCTTCCTCGGTTGTGGTTGGTAAAATCCATCGTTTTCATGTTTTCCTTCTTCATCTTCTCTAACTTTACTCTCTCAATAATTCTACTTCTTAAAAAAAAAAAAAAAAAAACTTATTTTTTAATCTCACTAATTATCTTTAACTTAATCATCTCACTAATCATTACACTAATTATTATTAACACTAACTAATTATTACTCAAAATTAATCGGAGGGTAATTTAGGTATTAATATAAATATCCCCAGATAAGGAGTGGCGTAGATTTCTTACTTCTGTCTTTTACAAAAAATAAAACCATGGTCCCAAAAAAACGGTTCCTTTTTAATGACATACTACCTAAATGGGGCATGACAGCTGACACAAATCACGATGGTCCAGTTTCTTTGTGGTTGCTAAAATACTGGTGCACGAATATTTGCAGTCATTTATGTAACCAGGCCTTTAAATGAAAGATGTTGTACAAACTCTACTTGGTGAACTTTGATTCATTTCAAAACAGCTAGCTCAAACTCATATAAAGCAACCATGCAGCCTATAACGATGTAAGCAACTTTACAGAGCGTGCCTAAATGCCTGACGGTCAAATGGGTACCATAAAACCAACAGAGCTGCCTGGACTAGCTGGAACCAATAGGTGTAGCTATGGCGTACATGCTTGTCAGCAAATGAGCATGTGAAGAGGGTTTTGAACCTTATTCCTGGAGTAATGCATGCGCACTGCGCATTTACATGTTTAGTCATCTTCGTCGAATTAAAATGCAAATGGCAGTGTATAGCTAATAGGAATCGATTAAAAAAATGTATAGCTGATAGATTGGGGACGGCGGGTGAGTGCTGGTTTGACCTTCAGAAAAGGGTGGTGCTGACAAAATGATCCGAACCACTGAGGGAGTGGGGCTGGGCAAGATGGTGTGACCCTTAAGGCATCTCAGTTGGCACTATCATTATTGATCTGGATCAATTCATATACATAATGGCAGGCATAATGGTGTATATACAAGCATATATTCTTTACTTTTGCCAAAACTGTGTAGCTAAAATACTAGCTATGTGTTAGCCATGTATCTTTTTGCAGCCTTAAACAATGGCTGATCGAGTTGAGTCTGTTGCAAGTTTCATCAAAGATACAAATTTGGTGGGGGACAAATCTAGCTGGTAATGGTCCCTCGATGGAGCACACATTTTTATATAGCAACTCGATCTTTCTCATTATTAGTATACGTACGTTCCGATACTATATATGTGTAACTGTGTAAGTTGTACTTGGAAGGAAGCTCGATAATATACACAATAGTAGTTCTAAAAACATTACTTGCAGAACAACTGAAGTAATGAAGAGCGGTGAGAGTTGGTGGCTTCTCTTACTCTTTCTTGCTTTGGTGAGCGCATACATGAAACCGGTTTGCGTTCATGGGAGTGATGAACAGAACTTACCAGTTGACAGACAATTATCAGGACTTCGTCAAAACAATAGCAATGTGGATGTAGCTGGTGGTGATGACGCAAATGTAACAAATAGTTCTTTTGATGTGACAGCAGTTACTAATGACAATAAGAATTCCGGTTACGGAGGAGGAGGCAGCGGAAAAGGTAGCGGACATGGAGGTAAAGTTGGTGGGCGAAAAGGTAAGAAGAAAATGAAGAAGGGTAGTGGGGGTGCTGGAGGTGTTAAGGGAGATGGTAAGGGGATGGGTAGCGGTGGTGGGGGTGGAGGAGGCGGAGGTGGAAGTGGTAAGGGAGGAGGTATGGGGAAGGGCAGCGGTGGGGGAGGGGGAGGCGGAGGAGGTGGAAGAGGTGGTAAGGGAAACGGTAAGGGGAAGGGTAATGGTGGTGGAGGTGGAGGCGGAGGCGGGAGAGGTAATGGAAAAGGTAACAATGGTAGTGGTGGAGGTGGTGGTGGAGGAGGAGGTGGTGGTGGTGGAGGTGGTGGTGGTGGAGGAGGAGGTGGTGGTGGAGGTGGTGGAGGAGGAAGTGGTTATGGATGGGGATGGGGTGGTGGTGGTGGAGGAGGAGGTTGGGGATTTTTTGGTCCTGGAGGAGGAGGTGGAAAAGGTGGTGGAGGTGGTTGGATATGGGGATGCAGTCAAGAACCAAATCCTAAAGGAGGTAAGACACATAGACACCACCGTCAACACAAGCACGCAGTGAGTTGCAGGAGTGTAAAGAGAGGAGTAACAAGTGATGGAGTCTTAACCCATAAGATCGGCGAATATGCAGTGTGCATGGCTAAAGGGCGTTGCATGGGAATGAAACTGGAATGCCCTCTCCATTGTGGTGGTCCTGGCTGCTTTTACGATTGCCGGCACATGTGCTCGGTTCGCTGTAGGCGCTCACTTTAGTTGACCGTCCCACGGCTACTAGCTAGTCGTGTATTTGCTTGACAGTCACGGGTACTAGCTAGCTTGCTAATCATGCATGCATTACTAATTTTGATTTGGTGAGATTTAATATAGTTTTGGTGATTGTGAGCAGTAGAATTCGAATGAATCCAGTAATAATGCATAAGTAATTCAAATGTAGCTCGCGAGTGATGTTTGTGTGGAGTTCAAATGTAGCTTTTTAAATTGGAAGAGTTTGTACTTGATGAAAACTTATAACTTGAGTCTTCTGCTTTCCCTTGTCTTTCTTCTTCTGTTGCCCAAATTACAAGCAAGACTAGAAATGTCATTTCTGTTACTAAAAATGTTGATCACCTTAACAGCATGTTCGTTTCAAGGAATTGGATTCCCCGGAATCCAATTCCTTGAACCAAACGGTGCAAATCAACTTTTTGTAATCAAAAATTTTAATTCCTAGGAATCCAATTCCCTCCAAAATAGTAGAATTTCATTGCATTGGTCCAATAATGTAATGGAATTGGATTCCGGGGTAAAAACAAAGATAATTGAATTACCTCAACCGAACATGAATTTTTAGGATTGGAATTGCATTCTTTGGAATCCAATTCCAAGAATTGGATTACCCCATTATTGAATTCCCAGGTTTCCAATTCTCCCAACCGAATGGGCTGTAAAGATAATGTTGCACTCTCAAGACCAAAATGTAATTCCGTCGCTCTTACTCAAGTCTACAGTTATTAAAGACCATGACTGCCTGTGGCAATACATCAACTAGAAGTGGCCAATTCCGGGTACTACTTGTCTCTTTATTCAGCTATCTTCATCTTCATCTTCATAGAAATAAAAATATAGAATTTGACCTAAAGCAAAGTTTAATCATCAATTAGGGATAACTACTATTGATATCAAAATACTAATTAATCCTCTCTGATTAGAATAGTATACTATAATCAGCCAATTCAGTAGAGTTAACTGAACAGCTTTATACTTTCCGCCAGAATACCGACTGAAATAAGTAAATGGGAGTCTGTCAGTATTTGCAAAAAAATCATACCAAACTAAACAATCTTAATCGTCTTAGTCTTTGTTTGATTGCTCTGATTAATCTTTCCTCCGTTCTTTTTAATAGGTTTGGTTTGGTTTTTTGAGAAAATTAAGGAAATTTAGAAAATTAATCATTGAAAGTGGTCACCACATCGATAAAAGAAAGTAATTGAAATGGTCATAACACATCAATAAAAGAAGTAAAGTGAAATGGTCATGTGACTTGTCATCGAAAAAGTTAAGAGAAAAGTGGTCGCAAAAAACTAAACTAACATTTGACTTTCGATTAGGAAGCAAGCCTTTTTTTGTTGTAACGTTTATTTATAAAAGCGAAGTTTATTAAAAAGTAACGGAGGGAGTAATATATTTCGTTGTCCGAAGGGCCACCATTGAAAGTGAGTGATCTACAGCATTTCAAACTACAGTTTTGTTCGAAAACCCGAATTAGTGTATCAAGAGCACCGCATTCCATTTTCGAAAAGATGGTTGCTTTAATACTATAAAACGAAAGAATTACTGCACAAGTTTGTTCGCAAACTGGCGCCAAGTATGAACTACAGTGAAAATAATGAAAATCAGGAAACACACTCCACACTTTATTTTTATGGTACATTAGTCTAATTAGCCAGCAAAGGCATGTGGAATAATTAGTATCAAAAAAAGATATTATAGTCAATTATGAAGCAGTTGATAAGGTTGGGCAATGAAGTGATTAACACTTAACATACAAAAGTAGTAATGTAGAAAAAAAAAGAAAAAAGGAAAGCTAAAATGGAATGGAATAAAATGAAAGCAGCCAATGCAGCATCAGTGGTGAAATGAAATAATTATATATTGACTAAAATTGAATGCCCAGAACGTATATCATCCGCACAAAAAAAAAAAAAATCAAGAACGTATATCATCCGCACAAAAAAGATTCAACACGAGAACACTAGAATAACGCTTGATTCCACTATTATTATTTTTGATTAAGATTGAGAGAGACCAGTCGGTTTCGAAGGCAGTTCGAGATGAACTCATCAAAAATTCAAAAAAGTCTAAAATTGAAAATCAAAATTTAAGAGCGCGCGCCAGATCACTGTAAGAGACAATGATATTCATAACATGGGGAGCGTCATTTCATTTCATTTTTTATACTCACTAGCATTACACCTCACCTCCACTTTGGAAACCTAAGAAGCAGAGGTGGATGACACACGAGAAACAGATGATGCTCCTCCTTTTCTCAAAGCACAAGATATTTTTTTTTGATATAGGTTTATCATAACTTTTTATGAACCCTGAATAGTGTCCATTAATCAAGTTATCTTGGGCTTAAAATTTCAACCCTAAGTAAATAATGATGTTTTTGATTCTTGCGGAGTTAGGTCCTGGAGTTAGTTCGATATTGGTTGGGAATTAGGTTTGAAAACGTAAACAAGATGACGGTTTCTTCCTTAACAGTAGAACGAACCATGCCATACGCCACACACTAAGCAGGAGGAGTATATATACAATAAAGAAACCTACAAGAATTGCAAATATCCAAACAAAGTAGACAACCAACCCACAATGTCTACATCAAAGTTCAGTGTTTTTTTCGAGGAGCATCCAATATATTTTCACGTCTGTCTGGCGGTAAAAAAAAATTCAAACCCAAATTGGAAAATGAAATTTAAAACCAACCACCAAACATAACCTAACATTTTTACTAATTTCCAAATTAAATAATATTTCTCTACCTAGTTTTTCTCTAGTCTATATCCTTCTTTTTCTCTCTCTCTCACTTGGACCTAAAGAAAAAAACTGCAGAAATAAATGGATAATAAAACGCTAAAGAAACAGAAAACCCTAAATTTCAGAAAAAAACAGTCTAAAAAAAACTACCTAAAATCCGTTACAAAGTCTGAGAAAATTAAAAAACAAACACTAGAAATGTACAGTAGAGAGATAACCATGGGGAAACGGGTGTAAAATTCGAACCGGGTTTGCAACTTCTCTTTACGTGTCAATCATCAGAAGCTATGAACTGCTGAAGTGAAACCGGCCTCCGGTGCGGCGATTACTTCTTTCTTCTTTCTAATTTCCAAAACTTTCCGATGACTATTTGAATGCACAGCCTTTGAAAACGTCGGGCTACTAGCAGGACGGTATTCGGGTAAAAGCCGACCCGACTTGAAACGGACACCACAAGCGTTACATAACGTTTTTGCACCTAATGGACCGGTTCTCCATTGCGGCGTTTTTTGCACACCACAGTGACTACACTGAGTTCGTACGACACGCGCCCCACCACCACCACCATTATCATCGCCATTAACGACTCGTTGTTTCTTATGTCTGATGACTGGTGGTTTTCTAAGAGAGATAAGATAATCTGGTGTTCGCATCATATTGTTGAAAATGAGACAAGATGATGAAGAAGATGTTGTTGATGATGTTGTGGTTGTTGTTGATGTTGAAGATGATGAAGTTTCTGTTAAAGATGAATACCCAAGTGACCAAACTCTTCCCCCTGTTCTTGAACGTTTGCTTCTTGCTTTTCCTGGTACTGTTGTTGCTGCTGCGGTGGTGGTGGTTAGTGGTGGTGGCTGTGGAGAAAACCCATAATAACCCACTGTTTCAATTGCTTCTGTTTTGATAAATTCTGGTTGTTTCTTTTCTGGTTCAGTTTTGACCTGGTTTTGTGCTTTGGGTTGTGCTAAAACTGGGGGATTTCCGTCATTATATTGTGTTTGAGAAAATTCCTCTGAGAATGAATCTTCAACGAAATGAGATAACCATTCTAGGTCTGCTAAATCATCCGTCTGAAAGAAAAATCATAAAAAGCAAAACTTTAAAATCAAACACAAGAATATTTAAAGAACACCCAGAAAAAGAAAAATTAATTAATTAAAAAATTGACTCACCGGAACACTGAGTTCGCTTGCAAAAACAGAGGCAAAATCATTCTTAAGAGAAGCAGAGTTTTTCTCCGGCGAAAAAACCGTCTTCATCATCTCTGTACTATTATTATCATTAACAGTTTCATAATCTTCTTCTTCTTCATCTTCTTTGACAATACCACCAGTTTCTTCATTAGAAAAATCAAGAAGGTCATCCACAAAAGTTTCATCCCCATTAGTTGGTGTACCACCATTATTATTACTTGAACCCCATAAACTGAACTTAGATACTTCCTCATCATGATGATTTGATGATGATTTCACTAACATCTCTGGCCGCCATAAACTTGTTTTGAAAGCTTTTGCTTCAACGCACTCCATTTCCTGTAAAAAGAAACAAACCACCATTTTAGAGACCCAGAAATAAAAATAAAATAAGAAAATAAATAAAATGTTTTTGTTGGGGGTTTTGGAAATTGTTACCTGAGATGAAAGAAGATGAGGAAGAGATAAGAAATAGAGGAAAGGTTGTGAGTGATTTTAGAGAGAGAGAGAAGAAGAAGTGTTTTCAGAGGAAGGAAGAGAAGAATGGGGGGGTAATATCAAGGGTTTTAATTGAGGAAAAGAAAAGAGACAGTTTGGTAAAGCATTGAATTGAGGGGTGAAAAGGTCCGTGGGCCGAACTAGTGCTCCTATTTCCTGCTTTTTGTCTTCTTTTTTTCGATGGTATTTATTCTCTTTATTTCAGTCCACGTGGAATAGCCAAGATTTCTTTCTTGACTACTGGGTCAAATGCGATTGCACGTTAATTTAATAATTCTGTATACCTGGAATTTGGGGTGTTTGGATATCAGAACGCAGAAGCATGAACGTCTTTTCTTTTAGGAGATAAAATAAGATTGTTGAAATTATTTTTAAATTTTGTTTCAATTACTTATATAAGTGGAAAAGTGGGTTTTCAAAGGGTATCCGGACATCGTCTTTTTTGAATTTTTTCTTGAGAGGGATGGACATTCATTTCTGTTTTGAAGTTACCCCTATTTTGCAAGAAAGCCAAGATAAGTGGGGAAAGAATTCATTTTGCAAATAATGGAATGGTTTGCAAGAAGGGTTTATGCATATGCACATAAAATGAGCTCTATATCCAACCACCGTTTTTCAATTTTATTGAGTTGGAAGTAAGGCTTCCGGCAAATGATAGGGAGTGATGTTTAGCTTTGCATTACCCATGAAAGCAAGACTGTTCTGCTCCTTCTTGTTTGATGTTTAAATTTTGTTCGATAACGATCGAGGTCTCTTCCTACAATTTGGCTTGAACTTGAGAAATGAAATTCTCATAACGCGAAACCGATAGTAATGTGTCAAATTTAGGAAAGATGTTACCATCACAATTTTTAACTACCAGTAAGAAGACTTACAAGAAGACTTTAAGGTGCTCAATAGTCAATATACTAGTTCTTACTGACCATCACCATGCATAACATTTATTTCACCACATTAATGGACCAATTTTTGAAGTAAAAATTGTCTGAGGGATAACAAAAGATAAACGTATTCCAATACCGTACCTCGGTCACTGATTGATGGCTTTCGGAGGCCGTCCTTACCATTTCTTTTTTCTTTTCTTTTTTGAGATTCTCAATATTGACCATACCCCCCTTACCATATTCCAAATTCTTTTAATAATTTCAAGATATTTGTGTCTCTTTTATTTAGTCATTATAATTAGGTCACAACAGCAAGAGAGTGCAATTTTAGATAAACTGTATGCAGAGAGTGCAATAGATACACAGTGTCTTGAACTTGACTTTTAATGGCATTTTCTTATTATTGCTCGGATTGATTGGAGCAACAAAATTACCTAAACAAGGAAGAAAAAAAAATCATCTAAACCAAGATATACAAAAAAAAAAAAAAAAAATCTAGTAAAACAAAATTAATTTAACTTTTATTACGTTCAATTTTCAACCAAATGAAAAGTTTGGGTTTTGTTGACATTCAGGGTGTGTCTTATCCTAGAATGAACAAAATTAAATAATTAACTATGGGTAAATTTAGGTGCAGAACTAGCATGTCGTTTACCCTAGAGGTGTACAACGGGCCTGGCAAGGCTGCTCGGCTCATTATTCTATCAGGCTGGGTAGTTTTGGGATAATCATAAGGGTGCCCATAAATTTTATCGGGAATTAGTGGGCCGAGTAATGCTAATAATTTTGTGCTCATTATCTGCTCACGGCCAATCAAGATATTCGGGTATAACCCTGTTTTAGGGCATACGTAAAACTTTCAAGGCATACAAAACAATAATCCCTATGGGTAGTTCAATTACTAATGTACCCTTACCCTTAATACAAAAACCTAAAATCAGTTTTCTAAAAAATCAAAATCAGTTTCCTAACATATCTTCTTCCTCCTCTAGTTGAACTCTTCCCCTCCCGCGAAAAAAATTTCATCGCCGTGATTAATCATCGATTCGTAAAAATTTGATCGTCGATTAAACTAACTACATAATGACTCGTACAAAGAAAAAACAGGGACTAGGCAAACCAAATCGTCTTATAGTCCATCAATTGAAGAAGAAGAACCAATCGAAGATGAAGGTGTAGAAACTCAAAACCAACCACCAATCGAACCAGAAATTGAACCAACTACATCTCCAACTCCGGAAATGAGGATAAGAAAATAAGTTTTACAAACCCAATCTCTTATTTGCTGTCGTTTTACATCGATTAAATGGGTTTAATCCCAAAAAAAATTAGGGTTTTTGATGATTCTGATCTTTGGGTTGGCTCGAAATTGAGTTGCGTTTAAAGCCGAACTGTTCTTCACAAAAGCTTCCTGTACGTGTATATGAACAGTTCGGCATGAAATTTCAAGAAATTTTAAGACGAACCTAGTCACAGTTAGAGATGCATAGGGGGTTCGGCGTATTCGATAAAACTATTTTACGCCGAACATTCGTTGTTTCATTTTCATAAATCGTATAAGAGTTCGGCTTGAAAGTATTTTTGTAATATAAACCGAACATGTCACTGTGTTTAAGAATCAACTGATAGTTGTTGAGTTCGTCTTATATTTTCTTTTTCGGGCTAGCCGAACCTATTGATTTGTTTTTTATCCAGATATTTCAAAGAGGTTCGGCATGTACGATATTCACTAAATAAGCCGAACCATTAACATGTTTTCTTCCAAAACTCTCAGGAATATGTTCGGCTTGTTATGAAACTTCCAAATAAGCCGAACCATGAACTAGTAAATAAGCGCGAAGTTACAAAATAAAGGTTCGGCGACTAACTTAAAAAATTACAGCTAGCCGAAATGTTCTTCATTTGTATAGAAACAGGTGGGTTCGGCTGATAAATATAAGCCGAACATATTCCTGGTTGGCTGAACCATGGTGTAAAAATTCAAACTTTTGATGATTTTGAGCTGCAAAAGTGAGATTAAACATAAAATAGAAGTGTACATGTGTATTAAAAGCATTGGGTTCCTCATCTATGTATTTTCTCAAACTCACCCTCTCCTTCTAAAAAAAAACTAACTTTTTTTTTCTTCCACAAAAATTTTCATCTACACAAACTTTTATAACTAAATTATCTAAATCACTAATCAAGATTATTAACACTAATACTGAAAGGGCATATTTGCCATTACTAAAAATATTTGGTTAAGGGGCTTTTGATTTTACTATTTCCAACCCGTTTTTCTCTTTATTCAGTATGCCCTGAAAGTTTTGCGTATGCCCTAAAACAGGGTTTTTCGGGTAGGCCAGGCCAGCTGGGCCACAAACTTTTTGTGCTTTTACTGATTAATAATGTTTATACATCGCAGATGCAGATAATTATCCTCACCTTGAACTACCAATTAGTTAACAATATTGCTTGTACCTTATAAATAATATATATATTAAACTTAAACAGTACGATGTCTTAAACAGTATGACAGTAGGTCACCCAAAATTTAAATAAAAGCTTGTGTCTGCTCACATAAATAATCGGATAGGCCGGGTAAACTCATGACAAGCTGTCAGACGCTCATTGGCTCCTTCAGACCCAAACGACACATGGCAGGTCACATACCTCCGGGCATTCTGTACACCACTGGTTTACCATGGTTTTAGCCCTCTCAAAGAACCCGAATAACCTTTACTTTATATTATGTACTAAATTTGAGTTTCATGGATAAATGTTGGTTCAAATATTATGCAAAAATATTTTTTTATCCCAAACTCTTCTTTAAGATAATTCATAAATTTGTCACTGGTAAATGGTAGTAACAAGTTTATTGAAAAATGCGCACTTTTCAATAATTTCGTGTATATTAGTAACAAATATGTCAAATTTGTGTGTCACACGACTCAGACACATCTTCTTGAACATTCATAATAAAACAAGGGTTAACAATATATTAGTTGGTTAGAGCATATTGTAGAGGCCTCTCGAGTGTACCCTGATCTTTTACCGAGATCTTTTTTAGCATATTTGATCTTAGTTATAGGAAATAAACCCTGCACTTGATCATTATCTGGCAAAAATATATTAAGTTTACCTTGTCTTCTTAAGCATTGTAATTATCGACAAACAAAGTTCTTCAGAATATACCTAGTGACTTTGGCGATTGGATGGGTCTCTCGATATACAAATAATGAATTATATTGGTATTTTTTTAAATAATATAATATTAAAGAACGCTAAAATGAAGGAGCAACACCACTTGCGGTTGCCTTAGAAAGGGATATTCCAAGAAGAGGTATTCCCAAACTCACGCTGAAAAAAGGTTACAAAAACAGTATCAGTTCTTATGCTAACTACGTACCAATCTACTATGACTTTCCAAATTCAAGATTCAAGTTGACGACACGTCATTTCAAGTTGGTAATTCGTACAAATAGATGAGCTATTAGATTTGAACTTATAAAACCAAATCTGGGTTGCGTTGTATGGGTTTGTGTAAACCCATGAGTCGTTATATTTTAACTTATAACATCATATCAGATGGTTCATATTGATCCGTTCAACGGTTGGGCACAAAAAGTCAAATTGGATTGGGTGCAACAAACTTGATTCAAGATCACGTTCATACACTCTTTGAACTCTAGCTTGAATCAAGGAAAAATGACATGTTTTTTATGTTTGATCTTGAATCATGTAAAAATATAATGGCTAGCCTTGCAACAGTTGATTGTTCTAATTGAGAATCATCGCTACATTAGATTTTTCAACTACTGATATAAAAGTATTAACAAAAGTTGGAAAGTATAAAACACATGTTTGCTTATTACGACAATTTCATTTCTTTTTTGTTATTTTTCTTTAAGACTTTTGATGCGGCTAGTAGTTGGATTTCACAATACACCCATTTAACTTGGTGTTGTAACCTTGCATGCAGTTGAAGATTTTGTTACAATCCTCTTGAATATGGAAGTGTTGAAGTTGGATTTCCTTTTGCCGTATATTCGCATATAGCTTCTGCCTCTTATGAAGAAGCTCCAATGCTCTGACCTAATACTCCTTAACTGCAGCTACCTAAGTGATTCTTCACAAAAAAAACATAACATATATTAGAGTTTTTCTACGGGGCATAAAAGTTCGGAATATTAGAGTTCGTATCAGGATTCGCCTATTTCTGATTTTTATTTTTGGTTCTCTGCACAATTGTAGAGGATATAATATTTTCCTTGGCATTACTTTAGGTATTTCTATTCCAGAACCTAAGGTGTTTTTGGAATGCTAGTGAGACTTGCAGACTAGTCTCAATTTTGTTGTCAAGGATTCTTTTACACCTTTCTTTCCAAATAAACCATCATCTAGTTGTTGCAGTGTCTAGGGCCAATCTTTATCTTTTGAAATCTAGAGTTTGTAATGCTCCAAAAAGCAATTATTTGAAGTTATAGACTACATAAAACAAGATTGGGGTTATTAGTAACAATCTAACAGAATTATCTTTGTTTAGCCCATTACACATGAATTTAATAGATTAGTTTCCATCCCATGTTAAAACCCGTCTTAGTTTATCTTTTGTTAAGTTCCCTTCCAAATTTGTACTGAGTTTGATATTTAGAATCTCTACGATTATATATGTTATTGTTAATAATACTTTGTTACCTTTTTATGTTCTTCTCATTTGTTTCCGAGTTCAAAAGTAAATTTGAAAAAACAATAAAATTTGCAACGATAGTGGAAACTAATCTAGCGACATCTTATTAGAAGAAAAATCCAAAAGAATATAAACGGTTAATCTATCTGGTCGTCCAAATGAGTATACATTGTTTTGCGCCCTACTAGCTCCTGATTGCTCTCACAACGACTTCAAGTCCAACACCTCTAGTCTTATTGAGTAGTAACGGAACCAAGGGTGGGCTAGACCTGACAGAACCGGGAGTGCGCCCCACCACCCCACCACCCCTCACCCAACCCCAATTCTTTTTTCCAGCAATCCCTTGTTAACTCTTAATCTATTTCATATTTCATGTTTAATCCCCTCATTTTTTGAGTTTAGTCCTCCTGATTCTTGAAAATTTTAGAATTTAAACCACCAAATTTACAAAATCATTTTTTAACCCTTCCTATTCTTAAGACTGGTTCGGCCTCTGCTAACAGGAGCCCATAAGGACTTGCCTGCCCTGGAGGGCTGGACCAATTCAATCTCGGCCACAACAAATTTTCAAACTTCTATCGCCTACCAAATACCAATGAAAATACACACAAAACAGAAATCCCCACCAAAACCGCTCCCTTTCAGTTTCCCTCCGTTTATTTCCAAATTAACCAACGTAATACCAATACGTAACGTAACACACACACCATTTCACTTTCGTCCCTAAAATTCTTCACAACTCCAACCAATTCCCATGGACGGATGGACCCACGTCCCAATCCCGTGATCCGAATCATACTAAAAAAGATTGACGTGGGACCCAATCTAATGGAAAAGAAAAGAAAGTGGGATCTCGATGATTAAATATACCACAGTCTGTATTACTGTACCGTGATTACGTGTTGGTATTATCATAGGTACGATACGCCAGGAAGTATAGTTAACTTTTTCCTTGCTAATATTGGCCGTACCGAAAGTTTCCTGATGACCAAAATACCCTTGATGGGAGTCATCATGGACTAAAGAAACATGCTTTGGTAGTAAGACAAAGGAAACGCTAAAAGGCATTTGTCTACAAGTGGGGGGTTCTCGAACTGAAATCATTTTGTTTCCAACAAGAAGAGGGAAAAGTTTCTAAAAGTGAAGGGTAGTTGCGGTATATAATTTATGACTCTAGATTCTGTACTTTAATTTTTTTTTAGAGTCTCAGTCTCACTGCTTTCAAAGTTTGTTTGGAAATCTCAAAATATTCTTGAATTTGTTTTCTTTTGACTATTTTTTGTACCTTAAAACACGTGGAGGAAATCTGACTTTGGTGTATGTTTGTTAAATTAAATCGGTGGAACACGTGATCAGAAGATGATACCTTATCTTGTTTTCAAGGCAAACCCTAAACAAAGTAAATAGCCGGATATGGGAAGAATTGCGCGTGAACGATACTCGTTATGTACTGTGTACTGCATAGTAAATATCTACAGAAGGGCAAAGGTTAAAAGAAGGGGACGGTTTTAATTACCAGGGAGGGATAAATAAAACGCCGGCTTTTGTAGCATTTGTATTGGTTATTCTACTGAGTTGAATACAAAATGTTGTTTGTTTAGATGGATTTAATGTGTTGCCTATAGATGTTGATGTTTCGTCTTGTTTTATAGCTTAGCAGTAATCAGTACGGATTTAGAAATATAGGAAGGAAAATTGTCTGTTAGAGCAACTCCAGTGGTGCGACTAAACCCAAAGATCAAAGACCAAAAAAAAAGACCAAATTTTAGTTTGGTCCATCGTGTGACGTGACGGGTGGAAGACTAAATTTGGTGGAGCGTGGATTATACGTTCGCACTGGTGTGGGCGTGAAGTATACGTTCGCGGTGATGGGCGTGGATTATACGTTCGCACAGGTGGGGAGATTTCGAAAAAAAAAAAAAAATTAAAAAAAAAAAAAAAAAAACAATGGGGCGGAGGTATAAACCTCGCCCCATCAAAAGAATTTGAAAAGTTTAGTGGGGCGGAGGTATAAACCTCGCCCCCTCTCACAAAATTTTAAAAAAAAAAAAAAAAAATGGCGCGGAGACTATACGTTACTTTGGTGTGCGCGTCACTATACGTTCGCCGTTGTGGGGCGTACACTATACGTTCGCCGGTGTGGGGCGTACACTATACGTTCGCTCGACTATAATTTGGGTTTAGTCTTTGGTCGAGACCAAATATAATCGCTTCTTGTTCATTTAGTCACGGGTTTTGGTCGATGGTACGTCATTACGCTTTGGTTCAAAGACCAAATAAATGGGTTTAGTCGCCCACTGCGATTTGCTCTTAAAGGACCCATAGATCATATGGTAGATTACCTCCTAGAGTAGTGGTGTGCTGCTACCCATTGAAAGCTAAATGCTTTAGACGTTTTCGCAGCATAAGGTCCCTTTATATGGGTGTGGCAAACCAAAGAGTTTGCCATTTATGCACCCACTATGGAGCTGGCAAACTGGCAAATTTGCCACTTAGTCAGGCCAGGCCGAGTCTCCACTGGAGGTGTAGTTTAGACCTAGAGGTGTAGTCTCCACCTCTAGCGGTCTAAACTCCACCGCTAAATACTTTTACTTCATACGGGTCCCACCAAATATATTAAAACCTTATAAATACCCCACATATACACACAAACAATATTTTTATTAACAAGGGTTTCACTTATTATATCAAATATATTATTTTATCTAAGATTTGCCAGTTTTACCTAGTATTTGCCAGTTTTCCCATAGTGGAGAAACGAATTTGCCATGCCATGTGGCATGGCAAAACAACTTGCATGCCATACCCCATAGGAACCGGCCTAAAGGGTTTAAATCGTGTAGCTCTGGTATTTCCTTGTGGTTGTGAAAAGAAAACTACCAACCATCTGTTTCTTTACTGTAAGAGAGTTTACAAAATTTGGACAATGCTTATACTTGATGGTAACTAGAAATAGATTTTTCATGAGTCCATTGCAGCTCTTGCAGAGTGTTTGTTGGTCTTTTGACAATTTATCCAAAGACTATGACTAGGTTACTCGAAGGAGAGTAACTCTCGGACTTTTGAAGCCAACTATGCATCAAAGCTAACATACCTTTTGTAATGGATGTCAGGATTTTAGTTTTACTTTGGGCTAAGTTGGGGGAGATTATATTTCCCATTATTTGAAAATTAATAAAAACTTTATTTTCTTCTTAAAAAATTTACACATGAGCGGTTGGTAACCTAGCAACAAGCTGGGCACCAACACCTTTCTGAATAACAATGCCTAATCTATGGAAAAGAAAACTACCATGACCACAACAAGCATCAAAATTAGCTAAACAATTCTTGAGCTTTTTCAAAAACACAACAAAATCCTCACCAAGCTCTCCTAAAGTGGTGAATGCTAAGACCCCCAAACCGTAGCCATGAGCTGCTCATTTCCCAATTTTTTTATTTTTTATTTTTTTGAAGCATGCAATTCATTAACCATCTGGAATCAAATTACACGAGGGTATATAATACTTGTAGAGTCATTTTAGTACATTTTGATTAAGAAAGGATGGGATTGCGTAGTCCCAAATTTTTGTTAAGAGATACATGACTGCTATTCGTTTCATGATTCACCGTCCACTGTTAGGTTTCCTTCTTTATAGTGTTAGTGTATCGTTGAATTTGGCATATTATCTCTTTATTAGAGTTTATGAGGGGTAAATGAGTTTCTGAATCCGTTTTTAATTATATTTTTGGCCAGTTCCTCTTTGACGTTGTTTTGTACGCCATTAACATGGAGCATGTCTAAGCTCTAGTGCGGTGGTTCTGCCTATAAGTTGCGCCATCGCCGCCACAGTTCTTGTCTCCGAGTCCCTGCATATGAAGGATGCTTCTGCAATTCCCTAGTGTCTCCTAGTCGCCCCGTTTGTGTTGATCTTAATCCAACCTAGGTTAAGGATAATTTAATCCACCGAGATAGTTGTTGTTCTTGTAGCCCTTGATGGGTTCCTTGATGGTGGTTACCAGGTAATATATGATGTAGGATCCCTTTTGCCTAAGTGAACTTCTTCTGAAGCTTGAGTGACAATTGTGAAATATTTTTGGGTTTAAATGCTTGTGGCGAAATATCAGTTGATTTCTGGTTAACCACAGTAACTAGAAAACAAAACAGAACGAGACAATGATTTCACTCGGTTTTTTTTTTTTTTTTGAAGTTATGGGATTGTTATTTGGGGAGCTAGAATGTACGGAGAGAGATATGGATGGTATTTGGTTGGCTTGATAGGCGAGTGAGAAGAGCGTTCCAAGCAGTAGCGTAGTTTGACATTGTATGAGTATGTGAACAACCGTTTCTAGATCAGTACTGCATTATAGGCAGAGGTTGGAGTTGGTGAGATGTATACGGTTCGGTAGACCATCATTAATTATTTTCCACAAGAAAAGCTGTATTTTTTTGGGATATGATAAGATCCACGTAAAATTAGTGATAGAGAGGGGTCTTTGATGTGAGTGATCTATTGTTTGGCTTAGACAATTGTATCCGGATATGATGGTATCTCCAGGATTTCGTTTACGGGCAAATAATCTTATATGGGAAGCAATCTTTTTTTTTTTTTTCTCTTTCCTCCGGCAATGAGCTCCGGAGTTGAGCCATGGCGACTGAAAGCCAGGGAGCTTCCTCGGATTGGTCTCATCCTTTTCCTTTGGTTTTTTTGATCGATTTCCCTTCTGTTTTTTATCTAGATCATTCTTTTTTGTACGTTTCCTCCGCGCAGTTTCCACTTTGGTTTTCAACCTAGGGTTCTCTTATTCGTTTAGGGTTTTTTGTGTAGTTTTAACCATCCTCCATGTCTGCAACACGATCTGCTATTCGATCTGCCTGGAAACCTCCTCCATCACCTCGGACAACGCCTTCTTCCTCAGCTGATTCGTCTTCACAGAATGGTTATGTGAACTGCCCATTCAAAAATTTCGATGGCTGCTCGAACGGAGTAAGTGGAAGAGGATATGCTAGGGGTTACATCCTGCGCCATTTACAAGATAAACATCTTTTCTCAGAAGAGAACAGGGCTTGTTGCAGAGCTATCATCATTGGTGACTGCGAGGTTTTCAAAGGTTGGGAAACCTTGTTACGACGAGATGCGCATGTGGTTGTGTAGCCGGTGTATGATCTTACATGCATGGAAGTCTCCTTGCAAAGGTTCGAGTGTTCACTGTGACACCATCGCAGGTCCTTTTAATGGCATCTCTGCAGACTTTCTCCTTCACGGACTCGACAGACTGTCCCTCAAGTCTTGATCGGGACCGTTCTTTGCCGCCTCACCGCCATTGATCCCGTTAGTGGTGGAGGTAATGCTTTGTCCGATGAGATCTTTTCACTCACCCCGACTTTGCTTGTGTCTTTTTTTCAGCGCCCGATTTTCCACGGTTTCCGCATCCCTCACAAGTGTAGGCCGAGCTTCTCCCGTACCTTGAAGGTCCTGTTTGGACATCGTGTTGAGTAAACCTATGGACTGACGAAGATGGATCCGTTTACTCCTTCTCCCTATCTGTACGTTGCTTCGCCAGGCCTAAACGTTCGGCGAGATGAAAGGTCGTGCAATCGTAAGCGTTTCCGTGTTCTTTGCCATACAACAGCCTTGTTTGATTGGAAAGAACCGGGGGATGTTTTAAGTTGGTCACCAAGCTGCTTCACCTACTGAGTCAACAGCACAACGCCAAAGATAGTAAGAAGAAGCCGGAAGTGGCAAACCTAAGTGCTTGTCGGAAGAAGATCGAATGTGGACATTACGCTGCAGCGATCCGTGTATTGTCTTCAAACGGTGTTGCTCCTCGCAACGAGCACACACTGGCTGAATTACAATCTAAGCATCCTACATCTCCACTTCCTTCCATTCCAGATGAAGATTTTTGTTGTGATCCAGTCACAGTGGATTCAAGGGCTGTTCGTGGTGCTATTAGGAGTTTTCCCAGAGGAACTTCTTGTGGTCGTGACGGCTTACGTGCACAACATCTTGTTGATGCCTTGAGTGGTGCAGCAGCGGCAGTGGCGGATGATTTGGTGGCTTCGATTACGGGAGTGGTCAACCTATGGCTGGCGGGTAAGTGTCCTAAGGTTTTGGGGGAGCTCATCGCTAGTGCACCTCTTACGCCTTTGCTCAAACCTGGAGGTGGGCTGAGGCCTATTGCGGTAGGCACCGTCTGCGTCGTTTAGTTTCTAAGGTAGCAACAGTCTCCGTCGGAAAGGCCATGTCATCTTACTTAGGAGATCACCGGTTTGGGGTGGGTGTGCCGGTTGGGGGAGAAAGTATATTTCACGCGGTAAATGGTGCATTTGGAGTTGAGAGGGCACTCGGATAAGATGTCAATGCTGATTATTGACTTCTCGAATGCCTTCAATATGGTGTGAAGGTCTCATCTCATTAGAGAGGTTCGGCTTCATTGTCCAGGTATTTCTAGTTGGGTTGAATTTTGCTATGCCATGCCTGCAAAACTCTATTATGATCATTATATCTTGTCTTCTGCGCTGGGTTTTCAGTAAGGTGATCCCCTCGGTCCCCTTCTTTTTGCGCTGACACTTCACCCTTTAGTGAAGTCTATTGCTTCTCGTTGTAAGCTTGATTTACATGCCTGGTATCTTGATGACGGCACTATTATGGGTGACACTCTGGAGGTTGCCAAAGCCCTGAGTATCATAGAATCTGAAGGACGGAGTAGGGGTTTGCATCTCAACATCAAGAAGACGGAGATCTTTTGGCCTACACTTGATCCAAGGAGCCTTGAAGAGCGAGTTTTCCCCAAAGACATCGGGAGGCCTAGCAAAGGTGTTAAGCTTTTGGGAGGACCGGTGAGCTTGGACATGAATTTCATGAGTGATATGGTTTTGGGCAGGGTGAACAAGAATATTCATCTAATGCCTGCCATCAAAAAACTCAAGGACCCTCAGAGTGAGATGTTATTACTTCGTAACTGTGTCGGCGTCTCCAGATTATATTTTGCTATGCGCACCACCAATCCTGCTGCTATACAACAAGCCACTGACCTCTTTGTGATCAGCTACTCAAGTATTTGAGACTTCTAATCACGGGAGATGGGGCTGGTTTCGGTCCTTTGCAACAAAGATTGGCTACCTTGCCTATCAAAGACGGTGGCCTCGGCATATACACTATGACGGACACTCGCACCTACTGTTATCTTGCCTCTCATAGTAAGACTACCTCGGTGCGGAAGGTGATACTTGGTAGCTTATTCCCAACGGTTAGTGGCGCTGCCTACCAGTCAGCTCTTCAGAAATTTATTCAGGTATGCGATTTGCCTACTACTTATTGCGTCGATGATACTGCCCCCCCTTCCATGCATTCCATGGCAGTCACTTATTTTGACGCAGTCAAGAAGCGAATCCCAGTCCAATTTACATTATCTGCAAGAGATTCAATGATGTGGAAGTGTAACCAAATCAAACACGCTCAAGATTATCTTTTGGCTGTCCCTATTAGTGGGCTAGATCAATGCCTTGGTCCCCGTCAGTTCAGAGCTGTAGTTTGTTATCGGCTTGGTATCCCTTTGTTCGTCGAAGGCGTTCTATGCTCTTGTTGTAACAAATCTATGGACATTTTCGGTGATCATGCGCTTCATTGTGCTAAGGATGTTGGGATTAAGTTTCGTCATGATGTAGTTCTTGATGCGATTTTGACATCTCTTTACTGGGGCATGTGTTCTGCGCGCGCAAAGAAGCGGCTCTAGGTCTTTTATCGAGATGACAACAAGGATTTACGCCCTGCGGATATCCTTGTGCTCAATTGGGAAACGGCCAGGATGTGTGTATGGATATCACGGGTGTCTCACCCTTTACTGGTGATGGAGTTCGTGCCTTCATTCCAGGCCAGGCTATTTCGAGAGCAATTTCGCGCAAACGCACTAAATATTTGGATGAGTGTGTTTCCAATGGCTATGGGTTAGGTGTCTTAGCTTTTACTACTTTAGGGGAGCTTAGTGAGGATTTCATTTGTTTTTTCAAACGCCTGAATAATTGTTTAATTAACAATGACGTTGGCAGTGGTTCATGTAGTTTTATTTTTCATAGACTAGGTGTTGTTATTCAGAAAGGGGTTGGTGCTCAGCTTGTTGCTCGGCTGCCAACCAAAAACTCTGTAATTTGATCATTTTTTTCTATTAAATGTTTTAGACGATCTCTAGGTAGGTAGATATTTATGATTTTCTGGGTTGTGAGGGACGAGAGGTTGTTTAGCTTATCGTGTCTTCAACTATGACAAAGAGAATCTAAGTATTGTGCAGTATCAAGGTTAGCATAGTGCAGAAACCTGTTCGCTTGGATAAGGGTTGTCAAACCATTCCCGATATGATGAAAGATGTTTTTTTAATCGTTAGTATGAAGGATACGAGTTGTTTATATTATGAGATGGTTGATGATGTATTGGATATTGTGTTATCGCAAATAGGTTGTTGTTTAAAATTTTTCCTCTTTATTCAGGATGGCTCATATGGAGTCAGGTTGCTTGTGCGAAGCAAACTCTGAACTAACAATCCTCTCGTCGTGGGCTCTTTCACCTTTTTATATAGGTAGTTTCGCGAAACAACGTAATCATATTTTTTTCAAAACTTTTTACGTTTCATTCTAATGTATTTGGTAGATCTGGTTTCATTAATGTAAATTATAAATAAAAAAGTTATTTTTTCCTTGAGCAGTTCTAGCCTTTAGTCTTTTTTCTTTTCTCTATCAATAGTTTTTTTTTTTTTGGAATATTTTTTTATCAATAATTAACGACATGCTCTAACCATTTATATCTTCTTTACATTTACATGTTTTACTATAATACCTGGAACCATGTTTTATGTATTATATGCAATTGTTCACATGTGATCGTATATTCTATTGGAAAATTTGGCCCACATAGAGGTGAAGAAATTGTGTTATACTCTAAGAGAGGATTTTTGTTCTTTTGACTTCAAGGTTTTTTGAAGATTTCTTTTAAACAAATACTCGACCCCTCCAAATGTAATTCGCTAGTACAATTGGGTATTGAATGTTGCATACGGGATATAATGAAGCTTTATTAACAACATTATCATTATCAAATTTAATACTCGTACAATCTTATTAATTCAACGAAGATTAAACTTTGGGAAATATATGATGATGATCAGAGAAGAGAGAAAACATTATGTCGAGGCGGGAAAGCCGGTGTAAAATCTTACACGTCATCATGAGATGAACCGATATAAAGGTTGCTTGGTATGTGTTGACGTTCATCTCTATCCTAAGTCAACTTGTTTGAGACAAAATGCTCTATTTTCGATTCGGAATAGAGAGAAAACAGTAAAAAAAAAAAAAAATCCCCATTGGTTGAGAATCAATCATCATTACTTATAGTGGATTCACACCCATTAGAGATACCTCTTCATATCCAATTCACATACACGATGTCTAATGAGAATGGTTATTTCTTATATGAGTGTGTGTCAATTCGTATCCAAACTGAAATTTAAATCATGAACCGTCTTTCATCGCGGAAAACAAAATATCAAAAACTTGTTATTTTCTATAATATTGAAAATCTCTAACATATTCAAGTATATCACTAAAGATTTTGCATTCAGATATGACATGGATTCGGATCAATGGATACCAATTATGAATATAATCACAATACTCTAGGAAAATAACGCCTTTTTAACGAAGAATCAAAGTTTGAAAACTTAAATATGAAAATGAGTGGATATGAATTTGGAACCATTTGTCGGAAGTTATCGATCTCCTTTTTATACATACAATTAACATCTTTGATGTATTTTTATTTTATTTGCACATATCAGCTGGTTTGCCCGAGTGGTTAAGGGGGAAGACTTAAGATCTTCTGCACATAAGTGTGCATGGGTTCGAACCCCATAGCCAGCATTTATTGATTCACATATCCATTTTCGTTTTTGCTTTTATGAAATCTTAGATGGTTCAAACCCCATATCCATTTTTGTTTTTGCTTGTTTCTTATGTGAGCCATCATGTCTCCTCGTATCAAAACTAAAATTTGAATCATGAACCTTCTCTCATGGTGGAAAACAAAATCCGAAAAACATGTCATTTTTCAATGATATTGAAAATATCCGACATATTCAAGTGTATCATTGAAGATTTTTCATTCATATATGACATAAATTCAGATCAATGGATACCAATTATGAATATAATTACAATATTCTAGGCAAACTACACATTTTTAACGAAGAATCAAAGTTTTGAAAACTTAAAAATCAAGGCTTTTCTTAAACATAGCCCACACTTTTATTATTGATAACCCACGAGACTTAGTCAATCCAATTGACCAATAAATCAAGTCTGACCCTTTATAGTTATTATCCATAGCCCACGAGATTAAGCTTGGGTTTAGATTGACGGCCGATTGAACTCGTTCTTCATTATTTTTTCCATGAAGACACCTCGAACTTTTTCAAATTCTTCATTATTTTTCCATGAAGACACCTCATTTTTTTTACAAATGATTCGATAAAGGTTTTTTTACAAATTCTTCCATCTTTCATCGCCACCACCACTTATTTGATCAACGCTCTCTTCCTTTGTAAGAAAACCCAGCAACGTTCTTCCTCCTTTGTTATTTCTTTTTACAAATGATTCCCGTAAAATTCATAAAAGAAATTTCATTGATTTTTACTTTTTTTCAATCAAAATCTTCAAGTAGGATAATAAAAGAAATCGGGAATAATCAATATCAATCAAAATATCATGTCATAAAAGCCACCACCACTTCTTAATTCTTTTTATTAGTCAATTTGACTAGGAACTTTTAAGAAAAAGCCAAAATCAAAACGAGATACATGGTCGGAAATTACGGATCTCCTTTTTATACATGCAGCTAACATCTTTGATGTATCTTTATTTTCTTTACACATATCAGCTGGTTTGCCCGAATGGTTAAGGGGAAAGACTTAAGATCTTCTGCACATAAGTGTGCATGGGTTCGAACCCCATAGCCAGCATTTATTGGTTTAGGCATCCGGTTTAGACATCCATTTTCGTTTTTGCTTGTATGAAATTTCTAAATTACCATGATAGTTGTTTTGCATTAAGATTCTACAATTTATCGTTATTTATTTATTTTTTGATACATTATAAACAAATGTACATTCACATGGACGAAGAAATTCAAATAAAAATGTATTTTCATAATAATTTCAAATGTAGGTTATATCAACCACATGAAAACTTATTTATTGGTGACACGACGGAAGTAGCGAAAGCTCTTACGATTGTTCAGACAGAAGGGCCAACTTTAGGGCTTATTTTGAACATTAAGAAAACATAAATTTTCCGGCCTTCTTGTGATGGACGAAAGTTAAGAGATGGGATGTTTCCTGCCGAAATTTCAAGACCAAATAATGGTGTTAAATTATTGGGAGGAGCAGTCAGCTTAGATGATGGGTTTGTGAAGGGCCTTGCCATCAAGAGAGCAGAGAAAGCAGTTGAACTAATGCAGGTTTTATCAAAGCTTCGTGATCCTCAGAGTGAATTATTACTTTTACGTGCATGCATGGGTATTTCCAAGTTGTTATTTGGACTTCGTATTTGCCAGCCAGAATACATTGTGGAGGCAGTGGACATTTTTGATAAAGGCCTAAGAGAGGTGGTTGGGGGCATAGTGGTTTGTGGGGGTCCGTTCTTTGGAGAGATACAATGGAGGTTATCTACACTGCCAATTAGATAAAGAGGGCTGGGCATATTTACGTCTAGAGAGGATTCTCAATATGCCTTCCTAGCCTCACGTGTACAAACTTGGGGATTGCAGGATCATATATTAAGAAGTGGGGAGGTAGGATGCATGGATGGGAACTTCAACAAGGCTTTGATGACGTTACAGGAAACTCTCCCTGATTTTGACTTTAGCGGTTTTACCAGTAAATACACCGCCCCCACTAAAACCCAAAGTACTTTGGCGTCTGCTCTTTTTGGTAAAGTAGTTAAAGACATGGACAAAGTTTACGAGTTGTCAGGTAGACAAAAAACAGTTTTAGGTTGCCTGCAAGCAGGGCATGCTCAAGATTTCCTCCTCGCTATTCCAATTGAAGGCCTTGGGCAGAAGATGTCACCTGTGGAGTACCGCACCATTCTTAAATACAGATTGATGACCCCCTTATACCCATCAGACACCCGTTGTCCTGCTTGTATCACTAGGTGTTTGGACGCTTATGGGGAACATGCTGTTCATTGCAAGGTAGACCTTGGTTTTAAACATAGACATGATCATGTGAGGGACACTTTGTATGATATACTGTGGAGAGCCGGTATTTCTGCGAAGAAAGAAGCGGCTGTCAACTTTTTGACTGATCCACTGGAGGGGAGATCGGCGCTCAGGCCGGCGGATGTTTTAATTTTTGGGTGGGCTAACGGAAAACATGCATGTGTTGACCTTACTGGGGTTTCTCCGTTAGTAGGAATCAGACATGGCACTTTCATAGTCGGGCAAGCAGCGTTAAGGGATGCCTCAGGTAAGATAGCGAAACATGAGAAAGCATGTCATGACAATGGGCATGCCTTTATTCCTTTCGCTTTTGATACATTTGGTTTTTTGGCTCCAGAGGCGGTTGGACTCCTTAAAAGAGTCCAGAAAGTCATGCACAATGTCATGACTCCTGGTTCGAGAGAGTTTGTTTTTCATAGGTTAGGATTTGCAATTCAAAAAGGGCTTGCGGCGCAGCTTGTTGCGCGTTTGCCTATTTGGTCAATGTAATTAAGTATCTAATAAAATTTACGGAAAATGGGTCATTTGTCCAAATATTTTTAAAACATGGTTCTAATGGACGAGTAAAAATTAGTATGGGTGAAATGGACACCAAAAAAATAACAAGAATGAAAATGGATTCATCCTGGCTTAAACTTAAAAAAAAAGTGAGGATGAAACTGGATGCATCATGATGTAAATTAAAAATAAGAAAAAGTATTTAAAAATGGGTAGGATGAAACTTTTACATCCTGACTATTTTTACATTCTCGTCCATTTAAAGAGTATCAAATTTTACATGTCTTTTTCACCCAGGAATTATTGATTTTGGTCTTTTTAACCAATTTTGTGTAAAATTCAAATATAACAGTCCCAGATTTTTTTTTTGCTAAATTTATTAAAAATAAAAACAAATAAAGTCTAATTCTCCGAAAAAATACAAATAAAAAACTAATTTTCCGTTGCATGGTAATTTCAATATAAATATCGGCTACATTAATGGAAGAACAATGCAAATAAAAATGTGTATTGTGCTAGAAAAATAAAAATGGAAAAGTAAACAGGTAAGAAGACATGCTAGATAGAAAAATAAAAACCAGCGTGCTGGAAAATTAAAAAGGCAGACATGCTGGCTATGGGGTTCGAACCCATGCGCACTATAGTGCAGAAGATCTTAAGTCTTCCCCCTTAACCACTCGGGCAAACCAGCTGATATGCATGGAGCTGATTAAGATACCTTGATGTTATTGGCATCGGTCAATAATGCCCATAGTATCTCTATCTGAACTCTGAAGTGTTGTTGGTATCTTTTCACCAATAACTATTTTTACCACTTCGGCATGGCATAATTTGTTTTTCACCACTTTGACAGATTTGACTGGTGTCCATCATTCTTTCTGGCTTTATGGGACCAGCTGCTGTGTAGATACGAGCATTTTCATACCTACGCAAGGGTAACTCTTCCAATTACTTTTTCGCTTTTTTACCCTATCTCTTCCTATTGTTTTTTCTTTTCTTTTTGGATAAACTTTATTCTCCCCCCTGATTAAAATTGTCAGTTCCATGTGACTGAAATTAGCAAATCCTCTTCTGCATAAAGGTCAAATTAAGCTCCTAATAATAAGAGGTGGTACTGGTACTATATCCAAAAATGCAACTTTTGTTTTCAACCATAGATTGATTGTACTGTAAGGAAAGCAACCACAAATTTATTGACCATTCATTTAGTGAGTTCTTACCCAACTCAATTAATACCCTGATTAAATGAAATTAGTTGATAGTAAGACCTAATGTCCTAATCACATGTGCTTCTTCCGGTTAAAAGACAATGCAAATAGCCAGTTACCTGCTCAAGACCCATTGACAGGCATACAACTTTATAATCTTCGTTAATTGCCTAACTTAATTAAGATTTTTTTATTTTTGAAACCAAAATATTTTTGGCAAAATCTTACTATGCGGATAACTTAGATAGTAAAAATGCATCAAATGGAGGAGATTTTTCTTTTTTCTTTTGAAAGTTAAAAAAAATTGTATCAATCAAAGAGGGGTTACACAAAGACGAACCACCAAAACAAGAGAAGAGAGAAATTGTACAATAAAGACTATACATACATCGGTTTTAAGAGGATAATTTTTTTCTTTTTCTTTTGTTTTTTTAAAAACATCGGAAGAAATAATTTATTAGATATAAAAAATGTAAGAGTACATAAAATAAAAAAGAAATTACAAAAATTACAGAAAACTTACATTACCTAATTATTGAAGACCGAACATGTAAAGTTCAAGTGCACTCTTCTTCTAGCTGCTCTAGCCCATGCTAAGATTAAAGATTTCATCTCAGCACCTAAATTCAAGTCAGTTTTGAAGTTGGGTTTTTTTCAAAGATACAACGATTTCTTTTCTTCCAGAGTGTAAATACAACCGCAGTAGTAATGGAATTTCAAATGTAATATCCAGAGCTGGAGAAGTGCTTATGATGCCAATTGTGAGCTAACATTTTCATATTAATAGGCACAACTCAAGACCAACATTGACTAGGTAGAACCAACGACCACACTTTATGTGCAGTTTTGCAGTGTAAGAAAATATGATCTCGGGTCTCAATATCATTACCACGCACAACACAGGAGTTGTAAATCATAATACTTTTTTGTTGCATAATGTCAATGGAATTAAGCTTACCATGTATTAAACACCAAACTATGAAGTTGATTCTGGGAAGGATAACCGACTTCCACATAAAAGCGTGAGGAAAATCATTCACACTAAAATTTGACACCATCTTTGAGTAAAAGGATTTTGCAGTGCCGGAGTTATTTAGGGACATGTTTTTGTGTCAGATAAGTTGTCAAGTACCGAAGGGGAGTTACCAATGAAAAATAATAGTTCAGCTAATATATTTATTCCAAGAGCAGCGAGAGTTCTTTAAAGTCAAACTTCCGACTACCATCCATATTAACCATGTTTAGAATCTTCGAGCTTTTCTCTCTTGATAACTCGTGTAGATTTGAAGATGTGGAAGCAAGAGAAGCATCTCATGTCCAAAAAGCAATTTATCATTGTAATATAGTAGTAAAGTCATTAGGTGATGACATCACACTAATGACTTGAATTAGAAACTTGTCTGGACTGAATTTTTTATCGATAAAAAAACAAAATTAGATTATCAATAAAGAGAATTAAATTAAAGGCTCTTCCAATTAGTCGTTGCTTGTTGGAATACCACTCTTAAATTTCTTGACCACCAAGACCCAGCTGAACTTGCAATATTTAACATACTAATAGTTTGTGTAACTGGAAAAGAAATCGAAAGTTCTTTTCGAGTCAAATAGACCTTATGGTAGCACCATGAATGAAATGCCAAATTTACTCAACTTTCTTGCTCGAAGTCCCACGATTTGCTAAAACATCAAGACTATATCGACCCCAAAGACGTGATGATTTTTTCGTCTAAATTCTTTCACAAATTATCACAAATTTTATTATCTAGGTCGGATACTAAGTATCCTCCAGGAAGCCTTTCTCCCTCGAACTTTCACAGAAATATGAAAGCTTGCTGGGATGTGCAAACATTTCTCTTGGGTGGTACAGTGTTTGGGATTTTCCAACTCTTTCAAACATTTGTTCAAGTATATTATCTTCCAACTTGGCAGCAAAAGTCGTCGCTTTGGCCGAGTGGTTAAGGCGTGGGCCTGCTAAGCTCATGGGGTACCCCCGCGAGAGTTCGAATCTCTCAGGCGACGCATATTTTTTTTTTTTTTTGCTTTTCCTCCCTTTTTCTCCCCCCACCACCTGTGTGTGTACGACACGTGGCGGTACAGTCTTCAGTGAGATGGTGAGAGGACGAGAGAGCAGGACTCTGATTTGGTTTCTTCACATGTAATGCGTTTGCCAGAGAGTAGTAAATAGTACTCCACACGCTCACACAGTTGCTGTTCCCCTCAGCAGCATCAATCAATGTACATGTACTGCACCGAGAAGACTCTGTCAACTTTGAAAAATATGCTCACTTACTTGAAAAGCGAGAAAAAACTCTTCAAAACCATATCCTGTTCACATAAATCCTCACACAGTTTTCATTTCAGGGTTCATGGATTAGTTTTCATTTCATGGTTCATGGACTTGTATGAGTGTGCAGTGGTCAAGAATCAAGATTCTTGTTTTTGGAGTTTACTTGTTATAATCACACTCAGGAAAATACGCTGAATGTTCCTAGCATAAGAAGCCAATTGTAAGAATGACAGAAAACGTTATGTAATGGCTACAATTCTAGTAGTACCGCCAGAGGCCGGCATAAACATTTATCGTCTGCATTACCCATTGGATGCTATTGCGAAAATGACAGAATTGTTTCGATAAGATAATACTGGAATCATCTGACTTGTCCTCGAAAGTGTTTTAATACATGCACATGAGACGACTGAGTTACTCCAAGCTAAGAGACTTGATAGGAGACGTAAATGTAACGATCAATTTGACAACTCAATTAGTAATGCAAGTCTTCATGGACCATGACCTATGTATATATTTTTCAACTAACAAGTCGAAGTTTTAATAATCACTTTGAAGACTTTCATATGTGGAATTTGTATCAATCCGATATCGCAATCAGCTTTCTGTTACTTCTGTAGCATTGGATGGTTAAGGTTTATCTTGTGGGGTGTGTGCACAGTAAGGTCAATTTCTTTTTTCACTGACATCTCGCGCGTAAAAATTTGTTTGATAAGATTCAATGGAGGCAGAAACAAAATCATTGCTCAGTAATTTTACTACCTTAAAGCCAATGCAGAAAAACAGACCTTAAAGCCAATTCAGAACCAGACCTTAAAGCCAAAGCGGGAAACAGATATGGTTTATGTTTCCAAAGTTTTGGGGTGAAGATAAAAAATGGTGAGTCTGTAACATGTGCTTTTCGTGGTTTCTGAACATCGTCTTCTATTTGGTTCATTGAGTGCTAATTGAGTTCTGTAAACTCTAGATGATATGAATACTAGATTGTAGCTCAATGTTCATTATGTATCGGCATAAAAATCATTAATAACAGTTCTGACGATCAACGGAATCCTTACTACATGTAAGGCATTTTTCCATGAAAGACTTCCAAATGCGTATCTACCTTGTATTTTTAGTTTAGATTGAAAACACACCTTGAACTTTAGTTTGGTTGTTGTGGAGTTGAACGATAAAACCGAAGGCGTAACTTGTAGTATCACGCCAGGGGGGGCTTTAACACTAGCCGTATAAACGGAGTTGACAGGTCCAACATTTGTGACAGTTCTCCAGACCACTGAGCTCTTATGCAACTCTGGAATAAAAATGGAAGGCAGGTTGAGGTTTGTTTGCGACTTCGATGCCTTGGAGCACATGACAGGATGCTTTGTCATTAAGCTGATTATGGAGTTGTTGTACCCCATGGAGCAAAGGAAATGTACATGGTCTAAGATTCCCATGTCATAAACAAGACCAGGATCAAGTGCTTTGTTAGGATTAACATGGCCACCTCCATAGTCGAATGGGTCAGCCTGCTTGTGTGGAGCTCCCTCAGCCACGATGTTTAGCCCGTATTCGTCTTTAATGGAAGCTTCAGGAATAGACAGAGAGGGGTCTATCAATTGGTATCCACACTTGAATCAATGAGAAATAATGGGTATAGCATTGGATTGGTACTTCTTTTTACCTGTTGTGATCAGTGCAGACTTTATTGCCGCTGGGCTCCAGTTTGGGTGTACAGTTTTAAGAAGAGCCACGACACCGGATATATGGGGACAGGACATGGAGGTCCCTGATTCAATATTGAATTCAACAGGTAATTGATTGTGATCCATGCTAGATGATGGTGGCGAAAGAGAAGGCCATGAGGCCAAGATGTTTACCCCGGGAGCTGCAATGTCTGGCTGCATATCAACATTTGGCATAAAAAATGTTCTCAATGATAAGGATAAAGTTCCGAAAATGCGAGAGACAGTGAGAAAAAACCTTCAATACTGCTGGAGAGAGAGAACTAGGTCCCCGAGAAGAAAAAAATGCCAGTTCTGGAGAAGTCACCCTTCCTAGAACTGTCTTTGTACGACTAAACCTAACAACCGGTTCCCTGTATGTGAATAACCCATCAAGATACTTTACAATTGATGTTGAGCCAGGAAATGTTATGCAGGGGAGTTTAACTAAGGCACGGTGAACGAGAAAAAGTTTTTAAAAAAAAAGTATAGCAGGTTGCAATGACAAGCCAATAAAATTTTGTGTTTTAAGAATGATTGCTGCAAACCAGTCAACTCACACCCTGGCATTTCAATTGTGACTAAGTTACGCTGGAAAAGTCCCCATGTTTAGGATTTACCTTGTAGTGCCCATATACGTAAGAAGTAGTGTTGCCATCTCATAATCCACTTGGATAGATGGAAAATCCAGTGATAAACCAATAGTCTTTGTTGGAAACTGAGCGAATATGACTCCAACACCCCCCACTCTGGTCACAGTTCTAGTAGCAAGCGCGCCAGACGTCTGTTGTCTGGATTGGAAACAAAGGACCACTTTTCCTTTTGCTAAAGTTGCATTCAGAGAACTCACATCACAACTCCTGGAAGAAACCAAGTATATGGGATATAAGCATTTTGTCTGCAGAGAGCCAACAATGGGTGAAGAGCTGAATACAGATGAGACAAGTTATTTATGATAATCTTAAATAACAGTTAAGATCAAAATCAAAAGTAGAGCTGCTTTACTTTGCTTTATCTTCGTCTGAGTCGCTGGAAGCAATATCTTGTCCAAACACTATCGGGTATGATTTGTGAACATGCTTGCCAATATAAAAAGCTTGTCCCTGCATGAGAAAATAATTTCAAACTTTAGAGGAATTCATAGTATGGCTTCCCTTGCATTTGAAATGGAAACACAGCGTGTGAAGATAAATATGGGTACAGCACACATGCGCTTACTGATCTCTAGCACCTCGTCACTTTAAGTTATACCTATAAACTATTTGGCAACCAAACCTTGAGCTAAAATTAGAAACTGAAAGAAAAAACCGACTTACCTTCGTCTATTGCACACTAGCCAAGTTTATCCAAGTAGTATAAAGATGGTATATGTTAGATTCATTTTTGTTTGAGATTGTGACTTTCCTTTGCAACTAATAAAGTCAGTTGAAACCACATTCATATCAGTCTTAAAAGGAAAAATGAGAAAATTACCACAATGGTTTGGTTGTTCCCAAAGGTGATCGAAGTAGGGAAAGCTCTATCAATTGTGCTTGCTGCCACGGTTATTACCCAAGGCGCAGTGTTTATAACTGTCTGCGGGTAAGGACCAGAATTACCTCCAGAACATACCACAGTGATTCCTTTAGCCACAGCGTGAAAAGAACCAATGGACAAAATGTCCTCTACATATGAAGCAAGTGGTGGTGCTGAGCCAAGAGACACTGAGAGCACATCTACACCATCATAAATGGCATCATCATATGCAGCTAAAAGGTCAGCGGAGCTACAGCCACCAGTAGCCCAACAAACTTTGTAGATTGCCAACCTAGCTGATGGAGCACCTCCCCTTGCTACTCCACGAGCGAGACCAAATAAGCTTGCATTTTTCACCAAACTACCAGCTGCAATAGATGAGGTGTGAGTACCATGTCCCACTGCATCCCTTGGAGATAAGAACTCTACACTTTCACTTGTATTCAGAGTACCAAATTCAGCCTCATATCCTTTAATGTACCAACGCGCACCAATAATTTTCCTACACAATGTAGCGTTTCAATAGATCAGCAAGGCATGGATAAACCAATAAACAGGATAAACTAGCAGGCGCCAATTCTTTTTATATGATTTTAAATCAATAACCACCATTATATTATTGTCATATTTTCGGTCAGTAGCGACCGTAAGTGTGTTACTGATCTCTCTGGTAGACATTAAATTATCAAAGTCAAGACATAATAACGAGAAAGTGCTCTAAGTCTGCAATAACTAGTTCCCTAACCTGTTACAGTGAGAAACACTAAATTCTTCTCCTTCTTCACACACCCCTTTCCAACGAGACGGAACTTCTCCCATTCCATGATCTCTGAAGCTTTCGGACTCCGGCCATATTCCTAAACAAGAGATACAAATAGGTAAAACCATTCCTGGATATCCAAATTAGCCAAAGAAAAAGATCTCACAAAAACAAAATGAACACATGTTACATGTATATACCAGTATCCATGATACCAATAATCGCCCCATCACCCCCTTGACCCATATTCATGATTCCTCCCGGACTAACGGAATCCAACTGCAAAAAATCCCAGCTTCTAGTTGTATGTAAATTAAGAATTCGGTTCGGAACCACACCAATAACTTGAGGAAATTCTGCATTTTACATTATTCATTTAATAAAACTGTAAGATCAAAATTTCAATCCCAAATCCTAACAAGAAAACATTTCTTGTTTCATCATTTCATGATTGAAGGAGTGAGTTGATAGACACACCTGCAATAGTTTGTGCTTGAGAATTTGTGAGCACTGCAGCAAACCCAGAAAACCCATGCTTGTAACTATACAAAAGTGAAGCTTTAACCTCTTCTTCACTATAAACAAGTCAATTACAAAAGCACATCAATATTGATTCTCCTCTAGCATCAAATTGGTTGTATGATTTCAAGCAAGCTCAAGTAAATCTCATCAAATTTGAAACTTAAAATGAAGTAAAAGGAAGACAAACCTGCTGAATAATGTAGAAAGGATATTAAGGTGAGATTCATGAACAAGTTTAGGTTCCAAATGATGTTCCGTCTCTCCCATGTAAACAATGTGAACCTAACAAACACAAACCAACCTCATAAACCATCAATCCAAAAAGGAAAAATTATGAACCACAAACAAAAGAAAAGATGGAAACCCATTAATTGAAGAATAAATTGAAGTACTTACATTGCTAGCAGAGGTGATGTGGCTCTGCAAAGAGAGAAGAAGAAGAACAAGAAGAAAAAGTGAAGTAGCCATGTTTCAGTTACTCAAGGAATTGCACAGAAAAGGGAGAGTTTTATATTTTGGAGGGAGAGAAAAACTAAGAATAATTTAGTAATTTGATTTTGTCCAAGAGAGTTTTAGATGTGGTTACCAAAATTACATCTTGTCTTCTTCGTGAGAGACTATGTAGTGACATGTAATAGTAGACTTTTCAAGTCATGTTTGCAGTAAGTATACCTGCTCTGCCACTACCGGTCTCTGTGTTGCATATTTATCATTTTGGTGGGGTTAATTGGACCATTTGGTCAAATACTAAATAGTTCTTGCAAGAGGTTGATGGATGTGGTTTGTTTCTGGTATTGTCAAAGTCTGAAACCTCAAATGAGTAACAAGTAAGAACTAATAACAGAAACGATAGCGAATTTACTACCGTTGTTGATGTTTTCGTTTTTGAGACGCATAAAATCCAGTTGCCAATTTGGGTAAGAGATGGTGAACTCATGGATGTGCAGGTTCAGTTACAGAATGTGCCTTACACACACAGGCTGCACTAGAGCAGACGCCAGACAGGCGAGTTCAATGCAGGATTACGCTAGCAGGGTGTAGAAATTCATTCAAACGAAAATAAATCACATGATGCAGCTACAAAATGACAGAACAAGTGAAATGACCCTATAGAAGCCTTCACTGAGTCGACCACTGACCAAAAACATGAGCTATACTGCCTCCATTTTCAGGACTAATGTGCATGTTTTGAAACACCGGGAACATCATACAGTGGCGTAACAAAAATAGGTTTTCTGATTCTCCGCAAAAAAAAAGAAAAGAAAGGGTTGCTGAGCTTTCACAGGACAAGAACAAATGCAAAGACCTTACACGCGTTTAAATATACAAATCTAGCATTGGCGCCATCAATATCTTCAGAAAACTTCAGCTATCTTGCTTGCAAGAACACGATCTCGTCTTTCAACAAATCCAAAAGGGAACCAACCTGCTTTACCTTTGCACTCGCCTTCTGCCCAGCCGTTGTTTGATACCTGTAAGCAAGAAAAGTTATACTATGGCATAAATACAAACCTTGCAGATAAATCCCAATTTTTAGCTGGGACAAGGAACTGAATCAAACACTTCAAACATATTTTCATATCATATTTGAACTTTTTAGATTATTTTGGACCTTATTATATTTCCAAATGGTTTTTTGGACTCAAATATACCAGATATCAATTTTCATAAAGAGCAATCAGTAGACAGAGGATTCAAACCTTTCGAACAACAACGTAGTCACCAACTGACAAATTCAATTCCACATCAGACTCAGCTTGGTATGAATGCATAACCTACAAGAAAATAAAACAAACATGAAATCTTGGGCCAAAACAGAAATACCATTAACTTTATCATACAAACTGAAAGACATAATAACAACCTCCCCAAGAAAATATCCCATGCTGTCAGTCACCCCCTCGTAGGCCGAAGCAGAAACACCATTAACTTCATCATACGAGGGAGGTGGTGGCATAGAGTGATCCTCTACTGGGCTAGTAGGTGCTTCAATTCTTTGGCGTTCTGATACCATCTACCAATTAAACAAAAAATTGTACTTAGAATCCCCACACTGACTATTTTTATAATAACCTTAAATAAAAATCCAGAAAGTGTGAATCTTTTGAACTAACAAAGTGGCTTGACATATACCTCACTTTCAAGTTGATCAAGTATCTGCAGAACTCTGGAATGGTAAGATCGCTCTGACTCAACCTGTAATGCAGAAAAAATACAAAAATTCAGATCATTAACTTTTACAAAGGATAGTTTTATAAACAGCAGAGGTACAAATAATAACTATATTAAATAGAGCCAATTAATTACCATTGTGATGAGGCGCTGTAGTGTTAACCTTTGTTGTTGAGCTTCTACAGCAGTCATTGCTGCAGAAGCTTCCTTCCCTAATGTTGCGACATTTGACTTCAGCTCATGCAGTTTTGTTTCTGCAGCTTCCAGCTTTGAAGTCAGATCAGGATTGCCCATTGATTCCCTAACTTTTGCTTGCCGCTTGGAAACTTCAATCGCCTGTCAAAGTGAACATCAGATACGGACAAGAAACTTATAGATTCATAACAAAGATCCATCATTTCACTTGATCTAATAAACAAGGTAATCACATGTGAAAATATAAGCTTTGAAACATATTCAATCCTACAGAAACTACTGAAGCATACAATAATACAAACAATCCTCATACATCTGCTTACAATCTCACTTTAGAGGTTTGAGAATTTCTGAAGAAAGGAGGAAAGAATATACCAAAAAGAAAATTAATGAAAAACTATTGACCAGAGAAATGCTGGGAATGCAATACCTGAGCTTCAGCTTCTTGTCGCATCCTATCGTACCGTTGAGCAAGATGTCTAGCATCTTCCAGGGGAGCACCCATCACCATCGATCTTAACGGTTCTGCAACCTGAACAATAAATAATAAACATCCCATTATTAGTTGGGTACAACCGATCATACACTAGTGAGGGGTCAAACAAGAAAGCACAAATTGGCAATAGAAGTTACTACGCGGAAACATATTCTTTATAAGATAATCAGATTTCATTTACAAAACAGAGCTTTTAACAATAGCAAAGACCTCAGCAATGTGTAAAAGTGAAATCAATACATTCAGATTTGAAAAAGAAATGACGAAAACTCACTGCTGAAAGTTACCTAGAACGTTTAGAATAACAGCTTATCCTGTAGGTAAAACATTAATTTCATTTCTTCCTCGTGGAGTGTCAAATATTCATATGAAGTACATGGCAAAATTTAGTTATTAGTTTTCCCAAATCAATCAGACCTGTGTGCCAAGGGCTTTCAGTAGATTCCCACGCTCCTTTTCCATCTGAGAACGAGCTCGTCCATAACTAAGTGCAGCTTTTGATAGAGTGTTTCCGCTTGTACAGGTATTTTCTGCACCATATTTCCTGCTATCTTCTGCCAACTTTGTACCTGTTTTAAGGTTGCTATCTTAGTGCATAATGATAGTGACTTCTAAGACGACATAATCGAAAAATAATGAAGAACAATCAAACTCTTATGAGGTTTACCTATCTCAACTTGTTTAGACCCTGTGACAATATAGCCTTCAACACCACGAACAATATCCCTTTGAAAGTGCTGAACAAAAAAAAAAAAAGAAAAGAGAACTCTAAGCAAAAAGAAACAGAAGAGAATTATGCAAAGTTATAGATAGCAGTGGAATATAGACAAACCTTTCCAGCTCGAGTTGATATAAAGAGCTTCTCGAGCTTTTGATGCTGCTGACCTTCTGGGTCATCAGAATTTACATTATCTGAACCTCCATATCCAACAGCCCCAAACTGCTTAAACACAGCCTGAGGTACAAGAAATTAAGGAAAAGCAACAACCATGTTATAGCCAATTCAACAACTTAACGTATAAAAACGTGGCAAACAGTTTCAGACATCTTGATCATGTAAGAAAACAGCTATTGGAATTCGCGAGAAGCAACAAAAGGAAATACTCAAACATTCTAGAGGAAACTGCAAACGTAACACGAGTTTTGAACATGAAACTAGAAAAATAAACAACACAACATCAGTGAATATACATAATAGGGAAACCCCTAATAGTACATAAGTGGGAAAAAGAGGGAGAGCTAGAGAACTCCAGATTCCAATGATTTGAACATCTCATGAGTTAACCATATTTAATATATTTGCAAACTAGGGGGTATTTCGTTTTTCAGTAATAACATCCCAAAAAAACGGGTCTTCACTGTGCGTGCAAAGTGTGGAAAATCTCCATACTGTTCAAAGTTATGTGCCAGTAGTTTTTGAGCTTTCCAATTCTTACTTGCAAAACAAAAAAACATGAAAAACATAAGAAAGGAACCAACCGTTAATTGTCTCTGCAAGAAATCAACCATCGTTCTTGAGTTACCAAAACTAGGAATTATGATTGAAAATCCAAAAGTTATTCTCTCAGCCGGAAAAAATCGATTAAGAATAGAATACGAGAAAACTATTAAAAAAACAAACCATAAATAACCTGTTGATACCTACTCCAACCCTAATAAGGAACAGAATTTAAGTTAAACTCTGAACTCTGAACTCTAACTCTAAAACCGCCATTTCTGAAGCTGGCATCCATGGCACCTCTATTCTTTCCACACGACAACAACCCTTCCCTATCACAACGAAACTACACCCATCTGTCACCATTACAATCCCAATCCAGTTTATAATTCGCACATTCGAGGAACCTAATGCTAAATTGGTAGAGTGACACTTGATACCAATTAGTAAGAACTGGGCCAATACACCCACAAAATCAATTGCTAGGAATCAAAACGCATTACATTTAAACCATAATAGTTATTAAAAATAAAAATAAAAATCAACCCTTTCCCTAAAATCATTTCTCTGTTGAAACCCACTAATTAGTTAGGGCAACAGACATATTAAATCAATAAAGATCATATATTTATGTGATTTCTTCTACAAGGGATGTGGAGAAATAGGGTTTTTTTTTTCATCGGTTAAATCAAAATGATCTAAAAAGAGAAAAGGAGAAGGGGGAAAATGAAAAACCTGTTGTTGTTTTGTAACAGTTTCTCTTAATCTTGAAGCTTGTTTCCTAATAGCTTCCATTAACACGGATTTGTTGCAGTTTTTTGTGTGTGACGTGATTCAGCTCCTGGCCTTGATTTTCTCCAACGTCCGTTTCTTCTTTTAGAGAGAGAGAGAGAGAGAGAGAGAGTTTCAAATGTTAAAACTTTAAAAGGGGTTCTTTTTATCGTCCTTTATACATACACCCACCCCTTTCTCTGATCACAGTAGGTGTACCCTAAGCTTACAGACTCTCTGGTTTCCCGCAAGAAATGTTTTTGATGTGAAATCTGACAAGATCTTTTGGTGATTATGGAGGAAGATTTTGAAAGTTTTGAAATAGAGTTTAGATCTGGCGGCTAATGTTGCAAAGGTTAGCGAGAGGTAGCAATTGAGTGTTGTAATGAAGTATAACGAATATAAGAAATGAATAGTATTCCGCGTGGGTTGACTGTCAGCCCTACAGGAGAGACGTTCAAGATTCTAGATCTTTCTTACAAATCAGCAATCATTTCACTCGCCATCTAATGTGTATCCAACACGATTTATTAAGAAGTGAAAATATAAACGGGTCGGGTCCCGAATGGGGCCGTTCTTATTTTTTTATTTTTTATTTTTTATTTTATCAGTACCTTAAGGAAGAGATTTGTCGATCAAAAAAGGCGAGGGTATAAAAGGACAAAAAACAAAACAAGACTAGCAAAGAGGAATAAGCCTTTGAGCTGTTTACACAGTGTTAAAGTAAAAGCTAGGCCAATTGGCCATTACATCAGTCTCGGAACCATCAGCAAATTCCTTGAATACTTAACTTTAACAAAAGAGTTGATAAACTTGAAAACGCGGGGTATAACAACCGCATCCAACGTTTTCGATCGGCAATCTGTATGGACTAAAATCCAATATAATTCCGAGAGTATCAACTTATTGAAACTCAATGAAGAAAGATATCAAAGAGCTTTATCTCATTCTCAACACAATCAGTAAATCAAATAGATATGTATCCGTGAACGTGATTGTTATGAGAATAACTCAGATGGTACCAAAGACCAATGTCCGAGTGTCAATCAAATTCTGTCCAACAAACAAGGTCGGATTTATCAACTGTGATTGAACAACGCACAACTTGTGATATTTCAATTATATAAAGAAAATATAACGCGGAAAAGAAATAACACAGACACCAAAAATTTTGTTAACGAGGAAACCGCAAATGCAGAAAAACCTGGACCTAGTCCAGAATTGAACACCACATTTTATTAAGCCGCATTCTGACCTCTAGCCTACTACAAGTTAACTTCGGACTGGAATGTAGTGGAGCCCTAACCAAGTCTCACACTAATTAAGATATAGTCGCGTTCCTTACGTCTCTTGAATCTCGCAAGACTCTGCGCACATGATTCCCTTAGCTAACGTCCTTTACAGCCTAGAAGTTGCTACGACCCAAAGTCGAAGACATATAAACAAATCTGTCTCCCACAGATAAGTTCATTCTATTTTTGGTTTCTGTCTTAAGATAAAGATCAAGGTGAACAGGAAACAAAACTAATAATTCGGTCTTATATCTCCCGAATAGCAGCCTAAAATATTAGTCACCTCACAATAACCTAACTGATTAATAGTAGAAGTTATTGTGGAATCACAAGAGTTTGAGACGGAGAAATTGTTGCGATTACTTTTTATATCTTACCTACCGGAGATAAATCTCGAGAAAATCTTAGAGAAAATTAAACTCAATACGATAAAAAAAAAGAAGTAAGATTAGGATACGCAACTATGAAGAAAATAGGTGGACCTGGCTTCATGAATCCCAAGCGAAGTCTTTAAGTCGTTAAACCTAGTAATGGTTTTCTAAGAACTGGAAACCTAGATTAAGAGAGAATCGACTCTAGTTTGCAACTAGGACACACAAATATGTCTGGATTAGGTTTCCCAGATGCTAGAGCTTCTCCTTATATAGTCTTTCAAATCAGGATTGCTTACAATCAAAGCTAATATAGCTTATTGACAAAGCTAGGATACACCGACTTAAGATTCAAGCTAAGTTTCCTTAGAAAATAAGCAATCATTCTCCATTGTTAGATGGTTGAGATTGATACACACAAATGAAATATATTTATATTCGAGATATGGATGAACCGTACTTAAACATGTATAACAAGTTGGCTCAAGAAACAATTAACCGAAGTTAGCCATATGAACACTTTTAGCTTAGCTATATTCATCTAACAATTCTAGACTCAATCGATAATCAACCAATCATGATAGATAATCAAATATATCTAAATGTGTTATAAGAGAGTTGTTGAAATGTTCACTATCTCATAGAAATATATATGAAGCATTTGAAACATATTCTTCTTGGTTTGTAAGTGTACAAAGTACGTATATAAGAACTAATTCATGAACATAATGCCACGGTTTGAAAACCGAGTTCGCATACCTTAAAGCATTAATATCCAGGGACTTCGGTTCGCAAAACGAACTCGAGTTCATGATTATATACAATAGTTTGCATACGAGTATGTGAACAATAAATGTCATACTTACCGATTTTAGAACCTAACCACTTTGAGTTCCAAATCGAGTTCGCGAACTAACGTTCTGGACCTTGCCTAGTTTTGTTGTTGGCAAACACTGTTCGCAACCACAGTTCCGAACCCAATACTAATAAACTCGTTCGCAAACAAGAGTTCCGGACCCGAACTAGCACTTCACAGTTCGCATATTGGGTACGCATAATGTGATGTATCCAGACATTGGTAGTAGTTCTTAAACTCTCGTTAATTGATTTGAAACATCCTTAAAAGACGACAATGGTAATCTTACACATACCACTAGCTTCAAGTAATTTTCAAATGATTATTTGATCAATACTGAAACATCCCGAGTTAAGATCAAATGATTGTCTCACACACGATCATATAAGATGTTCAAGGTAATTTTCACATGATCATCTTGACTTAATATTTAGTTTTCAACAAATGAATTGTTTACAACTAAAATTGTCAAGTAGATGATGAAGCATTCTAAGCTTTAAACTCATATTTCAGAATTATATAAACGAGATAAACTCGACTCTAAATTTCAAATGTGTATAACATAAAGTGTATATAGCTATATGACTTACTCTCATTAGTAGATAGAATTGAATAGACTTCTGAGTGATAGATAGGTTTTAGTCTCCACATACCTTTTGTTGTCGAAGTTCCTCCAAAGTCTTCTGTAGATCTTGTTCTTCAAATAGTGAATGCCGTGAAGTCTAATGCTCAACTACACACTTTTATCCTAATCCGAGACATAGCTATAAGTAGACTAGAAATCAAGATATAGTTTTGATCAACTAAACTTGACAAACAAGCTTGAGATAGCAATGCTTGCGAGTTCGACCGAGCAATGCTCTAACAATCTCCCCATTTGTCAATTTTAGTGACAAAACTATCAATACATATGGATTACAAAATAAATAAACTTTGTAGATTCTGATCAATCATGCTTGATTTCCTTGGCTCTTCAACTTCCTTGAATCCTTCGTAACTTCAAGTTCTCCATCGATTCTGAATGTGTTCAACTCAGCATCATTGTTGTTGAAGATCCGTAGCAATAACAATAAGAAAACAAACATTCTCAATCATTGTTATTCAGTGTCATAGTATTATTATGTTAATCAAAGTCCAATTGTATCACAACTTTGAAATAATACTACGGTGATATGTATCACTCCCCCTTAGTCAATACTTTCATCTTTTGCACAATAGGTAAAACCTATAGATTGGAATCCACTCCCCCTTACATAATGAACCGTAAACCATATGTATGTAGTGTGAACTACTAAATAATTCTCCCCCTTTTTGTCAATAAAAATTGGCAAATGTACGAAAATTATGGGATCGTAATGAATTCTCAAAAGATAACTCCTGACTAAAGAAGCATATCAACTTTTCTTTAGATGATTTCATATAGTTGAAACTTAGTGTATTCATCAAGGAGTTTATTAGATACAAGTTAACCTCTAAAAATTTCATAACCGCTCTCCCCACAAAGATATAGCCATTAAGCACAAGTTCATTTAAGAACTCTCCCCCATTTGATGTCTTCCCCAAGAGAACAACATGAGCTACCTTACTTTTACAAGAAAAGAAGGATTTCTTTGGACATTAACAAATCACAAGGATTGTATCCAGTTTTATCGAGTAAATTAACCATAAGAGAATATTTTTGATTAATCTAATCGGAATCACTCAACATAAGAAAACTTACGGAGTAAATAAAGTACTTTCACATAAAATGGATCAGGCAAAGATCAATACTGCGAAATATCTCAAAAATTTCATTCTATGTTTTATCAATATATATGCATAAAGACATAACAGTCTTAACTTTTGGGCATTTATGAGATAATAGCACAATACACAAAACATAAAGGCACATATCTCATAAGACATTTATCTTTTAAAAACTTAGAATTTAAATAAATAAATCTGAAAACATGCAAGATGAAAAATGTTGGAAATAGCTTGTGAAGTCACAATATATGCTATACCAAACCCTTTTTTTTTTTTTTTTTTTTTAAATAAGGCATTGCATAGAAACTAAGACTCGGAATGAGTCACGGTTACAAAAGAAGTAGAGCCATCTAATATGGGGCTTGAGGAGCTTCCAATATTAGATTTATATACTAAGAGTTGTTTCCTGCTACAGGCAGGTGGGATTGTATCCCATTCAATAAAATTGTTAACATTTTTAGCAAATTTGGCGATGTTATCTGCCACTTGATTTCCTAGTCTAGGGACAAAGACAAAACCCAAAAAGTTGTTACAAAGATGAGCTAATCTATGAGCTTCCTGCATATACGCTTTTGCTCTCCAAGATATATCTGCTTTCGGACCATTTATGAAGTTAAAAATGCTTTCATAGTCTCCCTCAATACTGAAATTCTTGATCTGCTTTTCCTTGGCCCAAGTAGCTGTTTGCCAGACACATATAGCTTCTGCTTCTTGTAGGTCAAGACCTGCTGCAATTCCTGCCTTTCCTCCTTCACAATCTCCTATTTTATTTCTCAAAATAAAGGCATAAGTAAATGGTAAGGAATTATAAATCCAGGTAGCATCAACATTAAACTTCAAGTTTCCAGTACTTGGAGCTTTCCACGTAAAACTGGTTTTCTTTCTCTGCTTGATTTTAGGGATATTTCCTTTTTTGGTGGACCAAAACTCAATGTGTCGTAAGATTTCTAGGTTTAAAGAAACACTATCCTTAGTTTTGTTTTCAAAGGTTCTGTCACATATTTCCTTCCAAATGAACCACATTTTAGTAAGGAGCATTTATAATGAGATATCCTTCCTAGGGTTAGTCATCCAAGTCTTGCAGAGATCTAAAATTGTTTTAGACTGATCTATGTTCAAAGTGACAGGGTTAGAAGCAGAATTCCAAATGGAAACAACATAAGGACAATGGAATAGTAGGTTTTCAGTAGTTTCAAAATCATTCTTACACATAGTGCAAATAGGGGAGACATCTTTTACTTTACCATAAAGCTTAGCATTAGTAGGCAGAGCATCTTGTAAGCATTTCCATAAAAAGAGTTTAATTCTTTCAGAGATGTTGATTCTCCAGAGAGTTCTCCAGAAAGAATCAGGTAAAGATAGACTGGTTATGTCCAAATTACAATCATTCAGTTTGTCATACATAGATTTAACAAAAAAATCTCCTGATTTAGTTAGTGTCCACCTTAATTGGTCTTTCCTCAGGTCATGATTGTGATTTCTAAACAGATGAATTTGTTTAATTTTATTAGCAATGCTACTAGGGAAGATGGAGTAAATAAGTATAGAATTCCAAGAAGAAGTTTCAGAATCAATCAAATCATATATTGTAATAAGGTAACTGTTACTGGACTTTTTTAGGTAAAGCAGGTTGTGGGTTAATCCGGGGATCCAATTATCTTCCCAAATGTTTATATCTTGGCCATTTCCTACTTCCCATATGCTATATTTTTGTACTAATTCTAGTCCTTGTTTAATACATCTCCAGGTCCAAGAACTTTTAGAATTAACCTTTGACCTAAAGGGTGATTTGTTTCTGAAATATTTTGGACCTAAAGTTTTGACCCATAAGGCATTGGGCTCTTTTAGCAATCTCCAAGCTACTTTGGCTATCATAGCCATCTCTGAATCCTAGACCTCCCTTAAGAATAGGTTTACAAAGATTAGGCCAAGCTTTGGGGTAAAAACCCTTCCCACCAGCTTCTTTCCCCCACCAAAAGTCTCTTTGTATACCATTTATTTTATTAGTTATTTTTTTAGGAAGCAAGAAGCATCCCATTAGGTAAGATGGGATACTGGAAAGAACTGCTTTATTGAGCACAGATCTACAAGGTTGATCAAGCACCAGACTTTTCCAACCTTTGGATTTAGATTCCATTCTCTCTAGAATGGGAGTGAAAGTTTTTATTTTTGATGTTTCCATGAACAAAGGGGATCCTAAGTATGGGTCTTTAAGATTAATATGTTTTATTTTTAGTATAATTTGGATATCATCCTTTGATGTTTAGGTTCTACTTTCTTACTAAAGAAAACTCCCGATTTTTCAAAGTTTATAACTTGTCCGAGAGGCTTTACTAAAGGTTGCTATTGTGTCTAGTAAATTTCTACATTCCACCAAGTCTGCTTTCACAAAAAGGAGGCAATCATCAAAGAAAAAGAGATGAGAAATAGGTTCACTTTTAGGTGTTATTTTAACACCATGAAGGATTTTTTTCTGCTTCTGTAGCAGCAAGAGCTTAGAGAATTTTTCCATACAAATAATAAAAAGATAAGGAGAGAGTGGATCACCCTGTCTAAGGCCTCTAGTTGGTTTAAAGGTTTCTCCAGACTACCATTCAACATCACAACTATGGAAGTTTTTGAAATGCATTGTTCTATTAGTTTGCACACTTCATCATTAAATCCAAAAGTTTTTAATGCATTTAAAAGAAAACTCCAATTAACTCTATCAAAAGCTTTGGACATATCTATTTTAATTCCTAGACCTCCTGTTTTAACCTTTTTCTTTTAAAAAGAATGTATGATCTCCTGAGCTACTATGATATTATCAGATATATGTCTAGAGGATAAGAAAGCTGATTGAAATGGAGATATTATTTTTTCTAAGGTTGGTTTGATTCCGTTGGCTATAAGTTTAGCAATGATTTTGTAAACAAAGATTGCCTGCACCAATTGGCCTTGAACTAATCGGGGTTCTTAGCATTTTTAAGCTTACGAATAAGGAAAAGATGTGTTATGTTTAGGTCCTGGGTTCATAATTTTTCCTTAAAGAAGTTTTGGATTGTATCAGTAACCTGAGTACCTACTAAGCTCCAGTTAAGGATAAAGAAACTAAATGGGAATCCATCAGGTCCTGGGGATTTGTTAGGTTTCATATTTTTGAGAACTAAGAAGATTTCCTCCTTAGTTGGGATAGCTAAGATTTTGTCATTGTCATCTGTGGAAATAGTGGCTAGGATATCTTTGAAAATAGGATCTAATAACTCCACTTCAAGAGGTCTCACGAAAAATGGATTGAAAGTAAGTGTTTAAAGACTGATGAATTTCTTTCATGTCTTTAGTTACCTGGTTCTGATCATTAGTTAAACTGTGGATTGTGTTCCATTTTCTCCTTCTCAAGGTAATAGTGTGAAAGTATTTAGTATTCCTTTCTCCCAAATTGATTATGTTATCTTTTGATTGTTGTTTAGCTATGGCCTCTTGAGTATCATACATGGTTTCTAGTTCTTGTAGTTTATCTTTGATTTTTTTCTGTTGATGCAGAGTAACTCTTTGAGACTGTAGATTTTCTATCTCCTTAAGAAGTTTGTTGATTTTTTTAAAAGGAAGGCCAAAAATATTCTTTTTCCAATCAGCTAGGTTTAACCCTACTTGCTTAAGATTATGAACTAGACAAGTTGATGCTTCTAACTCAGTAGAGTCCTTCCAAGAACCTTGAATAACTTGCAAGTAGTATAGGTCTTTCAACCAGGTATCATAAAATTTAAATACCCAGACAGTTTTAGAGATTTGAGAATCTAAAGATAATATAATAGTTCTTGTAGTTTATCTTTGATTTTTTTCTGTTGATGCAGAGTAACTCTTTGAGATTGTAGATTTTCTATCTCCTTAAGAAGTTTGTTGATCTTTTTAAAAGGAAGGCCAAAAATATTCTTTTCCAATCATCTAGGTTTACCCCTACTTGCTTAAGATTATGAACTAGACAAGTTGATGCTTCTAACTCAGTAGAGTCCTTCCAAGAACCTTGAATAACTTGCAAGCAATATAGGTATTTCAACCAGGTATCATAAAATTTAAATACCCAGATAGTTTTAGAGATTTGAGAATCTAAAGATAATATAATAGGACAATGATCCGATCCTACTCGCTACTAAGTGTGATAGAGAAGCATTTGGGAATTGAGAGTGTCATTCTGAATTGATTACCGCCTTATCTAATCTTTCCTGAATATTTTGGTTTCCTTCTCTATGATTATTCCATGTGTAGTCATTACCAATATAGCCTAAGTCATATAATCCTGATCTTTCTAGGATATTAGCATAGTATTCACTATTATTTTTGTTAAAAGGTAAGCCTCCTAATTTTTCTGATTGGTTGAATATCATGTTGAAGTTTCCTAATACAATCCAAGGCATCTTTCTATGGATCACTTGTTTACTAATTTCTTCTAAAAAGTCCCAAGCTATGTGCCTATTTGTTGGGTAGGGACTGCCATAAAAACATGTTAAGACCCATTTTTTGGTATCAAAGGAAGTTTTGACAATGATATTAATCATGTTGATGTTCCAGTGCACAATATCAAAATGGAAACCATCTATCCATGCTACAACTAATCCTCCTGCAGAGCCTATAGGATCAACTATGTGGTAGTTAGGGAAGGAGGAAACCAGTTTTTTCACAAGAGTTCTTTGATTTTTAGTTTCAGATAAAAATAGGATTTCTGGTTTTTCTTTATTAAGAAGATTAGTTAGGTGATTTTGTGTTAAGGGGTTCCTACATCCTTGCACATTCCAGGCAAGAATTTTTATGGTGCTAAGAACAAACATAAATGTCTAGTAATTTTAAAATATTACCAAAAGCAATTCAAGAGTAATAGAGCAAGCATTCACAATAAGACTAGTAAATTTTGAATTTTAAAGCTAAAATAAGCAGATATGTAAGGAATTAAAGGGCTTTAAATGAATTGAAATATGATGAAAGAGGAGTACCTGTGTCTCATCCTATTGCGTTAAGGGGACTAACTCTGGGAAGGGAATTGGCTGATAAGTGCTAGAACTTGTTGGATTATCCTCGATATTTGACCTGTATTGGTTAATAGTGAACACTTTTCCGTCTTGAGAGGGGAAAGAACAAAGTTTCTCAGAAGATGAAGAAGAAAGAAAATCAGTTCAGAAATTTTGAAAGCTGATTTTGGCTGAGTTAATGGAGTTTGAAAAGATGATGCTATGCAAATGTTATGATCAGAGAAAAAAGGAGAGCTGATTGACGAGCTCACAGGTAAAGCAGGGTCAATTAGGGGTTCAATCGAATTACTTCCCAAAACAGGAGAAGAGAAAGAAAGCCTTCTGTTAATCCTAATTGAATTCTCATTGATTGACCTAATTGGAGAACTAGTGACTTGAACCGGAATAGCTAAGTCCTGCTCCAACCGGCCTCAAGAATAGCAATAGCCCCTGAGTCCGATTCCGCCATAACTCGGAACGTTTCTGAGTTAGCGGATCGGAACGAATCATCATCAGAAGAAGGTAACGGGATATAGTTCTCATGCAGATTAAACGGGAAGGTTCGTTTACCGAGAACAGATGCTGCGGTGGCATGTCTTCATCAAGACCAGATTCAAGAATGACAAAGGTCCTAAAACTTCATAGAATTCAAGGGATGAGGTTGGGTTCTAGTTAGGATTGCATGCCTATCACATTGCAAAGAAGGTTCTTCATCCACATATGTTCTGAAGATATCATGAAAAGTTTCTCTAACTCCGGCTGGTTTAAGTAGTCTTGTACAGGGACTGGTGCACCCGTATGATCAAAATTGTCTTTAGGGTTCCAAACTTGGACTAGGACACCATTTAACCAATTCATATTGTCACTTGGGTAAGGAGAGTCCACTGAGATATCATAAATATCTTCAAGAGGTCTACTATGAAGCACTGCACAGTTACCTACTTTATGTCCTAATCGCAGACAATGAGAGCAGAACTTTGAAGGTAAGTTAATGAAGTTGAAATAAATGGAGGTGACAGGGTAACGTCCTACTTTAACTAACAAATGATGGATAAGAGGTTTCTCAATATTTACCCAAAGAAGAACTCTAGGCTTACAATTTGGTGTCTCAGATTCTCTACATATTCTAGAAACTTGTCCTACCTTACTTGCTATTAAACTTAGCATCTCTTCACTACGATGCTCACATTTAAGATTGGAGATAGAAGCCCATATCGGTATTTCTTTAACTAAGTCCGTAGAGATTTTCATTCCTTGAAAAGCAGTTGTAGCAGCAAGTACATTGCCAAAAGGATACCATGGTCCATTAGATGATATCCATATAAAATCTTCTTTGTTTATAAAAGAGATAATAAACATATTAGGATCTACTTCCCTAATCTGAAACACTATCTGATTCCCCCAAAAGTTATTCCGTGCTCCCCTCACTTCCCATTGATGAAGAATTTCGAGTTGAGAAAACCCTAGCAAGAATACTATGCTCTTTGATCCCATAATCTCTAATAAAAGAAGGAGGCGTAGGAAGAAGACCGATATTAGTACTCGTGATTGGCAAGTGTATACGGGCAAACGAAAGGTTGTCGGTTTTTACTAATTGAGGAGACGACCGTGCAGAGGAAACTCTTTGAACCGAGCGAATCACAAACCTCACACGATGCACCGCAAAAAGGGAGTGCTTTGAATTCGAGAGATCGATCCAGAGGACTCCGCCAAACCGAGACAATGGCCGTTTCCAGAGTCAATTTAGTCACAAGAGAGGATTGGTCGATCTGTAGGAGGGAAGCTGAGAAGTGTGTGAGATCAATGGTGATCGAAGATTGTAGGTGTGTTGTGTATTCCGCGTGAAGAAATAAGATAAGCTCTGATTGATTGAATTTGCTCTGTTGAGAGTAATTGCTCAGACGTTGAGTTGTTAATCTCTTGTTGTCTATTTGATTTAAAGATTATCATGTTTTTCAATCATGATTCAGAGACTTATTTATATTGATAGAATTGTAAACACCTTGATCCCATGAAGTGTGACAGTTGCTGGAATCAAAGAGTGGGGAAATGGAAATCGTGTTAAAACCAATTGCTCATCGTGCGGAGACTTGGTTGATTTTCCATCCACTACTTTGCGACTTGCTCACATTTGTAGATAGTGGATTTTCGACAAAGGGTAAAATTGTAAAACTATACTCCGGATCCTAAGAATCGGTTGAGTATTGAGGCCCATGTCTCTCATTAAAGCATGAGAGCTCATGCCATAGATCTCCAACCGAGAAGGTCAGTCTCTCGAGTATATGTAGATGTGTAGTCTCCCACCGAGGCCACGACACATCTTATGAATACTTGGAGCAATTTCAGTAATTACTCCTGATCCTCCGTAATAGGATGATGAGTACCGAGACTCATGTCTCTAAGCGTGAAAGCTCATGCCATATAACCTCCGATCGAGAAAGTCTCTCGTAGAAGATGAAGATGTGTAGTCTCCCAGTGAGACCACGGCACATCTCATATTGTATAGGATTGCAAGATTGGACGGCTCCTAGACCGTATGTCCGCAAGTATAGAGCAATAACGTCTTGAGGATGCAACCATGTTTTCCCGACTATACAAGAGGAATATGACACTCCAAAGCAAGTTCATATTGCTCAACCCTCGTATAATTAATGCTCCTAGATAGGAAGCCCCGCTAGTATAGAGCCATCGCTTAATTATCTCTAATCGCCCGAATATCCTAAGCAATATTCTACGATTCTTCGTTATATTTCGTCACTTCAATTCGTGGTTCTTCCCAAAGCAGAATTCCACGGGTTAGTGATAAATATTCAACGAGACAGACATCCGAGCATCGAATAAGCCCCCGACTAAAATGGTGCAAGTGTACTTAACGATAATGCATGTACCAAAGATTTGAATGCGCAAACGAGCATTTCAAAAATATGAATGAACGATGAACCTATGCAAAATAGGAAGGAAAAATAATAATAATAAAATATTAGCAAAGGCGCCAGAGATCGGGCTCATCGGTTGGCCGGTCATGCCGTGACTATCCCCGTGCCCAATTTTATATTTTGTCATATTTTATTATTTTTCCTCGATCTCGTAAAAATTCTCCCGCCGAGCTAATCTCCTTCGTTTTCAAGGAAATTCTCTAATCTCATGATTTTATCAAAGAAATAATAAAATTAGGGAAAGGTGTCGCGGGACCGAGCACCAGCCGGCCGGCCGGCCATGCCCTAGCCGTGGCCAGTCCCACACCTCACGTCCCCATTATTTTATTATTTCTCTCAAATTATGAAAATTCCTTGATTTTATGAATTTTCCTTAAAACCATGAAAATTCCCTAATTTTATGAATTTTCTCTAAAATCATGAAAATTATTATAAAATTAGGAAAACTCGTGGGACCGGGCACCAGCCGGCCGGCCATGCCCTAGCCGTGGCCGGTCCCACACCTCACGTCCCTATTATTTTATTATTATTTCTCTCAAATTATGAAAATTCCTTGATTTTATGAATTTTCCCTAAAATCATGAAAATTCCCTAATTTTATGAATTTTCTCTAAAATCCTGAAAATTATTATAAAATTAGGAAAACTCGTGGGCCGAGATCTAGCCGGCCGGCCATGCCCTAGCCGGTCCCACACGCCTATTATTTTATTATTATTTGTTGTTTTAGTTTCCTGATTCCATGAAAACTCCCTGATTTCAACAAAATACCTTGATTTTAACAAATCTCTCTGATTTTATGAAAATTTCCTAAAATCATGAAAATTACATAAAATTGGGAAGAGTGCTCTGGGACCGTGCCCATTGGCCGGCCGGCCGTGCCTTGGCCATTGCCGGTCCCACACTCCATCATTCCATATTTTATTATTATTATATCTCTCTCATCTCATGGAAGTTCCCTAATTTCATAAAACTCTCCAATTTCATAGAATTTCTCTCAAATCGTAGAAAGTACATAAAATTACATAAAATCGGGAAAGTGTGGGACCGTGCTTGTCAACCTACGGCCAAGCCCTAGCCGTGGTCGGTCCCACACCTTGCAATTCCCTGTTTTATTTATCATTTTTCATCATCTCATGTATTTTTTCCTAGTTTCAAAAAACTCTGGATTCTCGTATATTTTCTCAGAATGTTGCTCAAACGCGCATCGGAAAATACTGTAACTCTCAGGACTGAGACATGGATACTTTTGTGACACGAGCACATCCCCTTGACCGACCAAGGGTGGCTCTAAGGCCTGCAAACAGCCGGTCCAACATGTTTTAATGATTTTAACCTAATTTTCTCAATTGCTCATATTAGGTTCAAACTTCTTCCAAACAATTAAGAGTTTGCTTGAACGGACATCCATCGGTCCCACGACCACCAAGAGCCCATGACATCTTGGTCCCATGACATCTTGGTCACACGTTATTTCCATTTAATCATCGGTCCTCATGACTCATTCGTTTTTATTATTTGTCGCTCACACGAGCATTATTTCAATAAATGATTAAACCAAAAATACTGATTTAATCATTCTTTCACCAACTATCTTAAATTAATATTTATTTTGTCCTCAAGAGACTTTGGTATTTTGCTCATTCGAACATCTTGCTCGGGTGTAATAATACATGGTGAACTCGTCATCCCATGTAGCCCAAAGGTCCTCGCTATCAATCTCATTATATTGATTTGCAATAAATCATCATTTCGATAAAATTAGGGTTTTGAATCCGAGCTTTGGGATCAGAAAAAATGTCATGATTCAAGATTCAACACTGAACATTGCTAAATTATTCTCGGATTCAAATACTCTGATAATTTTATGTTGATTCCATGATCAACATTTTTATTTATTTTACTCGACCCATCTCTCTTGGGCCTAATTGACTCTGGATTGACTTAAGATTGATCCAACTTAAAGCACTGGTGCAGATTAATCTCAAGGAGTCTCCGATTTTCATTCCGAAGATGGCTGGTCTTAGGTTTGGGTTAGTTACAGATTCCAACACAAACGGCGCTAGCACTAGCAACGACAACAACAACGATAATGAAGATATCACGGAAACAATTCCGGCCTCTAATAACACTGACGGTGGTGACATTACTCCTCCTCACACTAACACGCAAGGTCATCCTCTGTTCGGCCGACACCTTGAGGAAGTCAGAGGAAACCCACCACCCACCATTGTCGATCTCATCAAAGTGCAAGAGACTCTTGCAAAAAATCAAACCGATATGGCTACGACACAGAGGGAGCTATTTAATCAACTGAAGGCTCTCACTGATACAATGTCAAAGAAAACTCAAGGAAAGGGGAAAGAAAAGGAGAAATCCTCAGATGCTGATCCTGAAGTAATCCCAATTCATACAGTGGACAACGACGAAATCCGCAAAGCTGCAGACGATTCGTCAGCAAAAGAATCATCAAATTTTATTACTCGAGAAGATTTGGAGCGCCTTTTGGAAAACCGTGGAAAGGACAAGACATCACATGTCCATCATCACCAGCTTCCTTATCCTGCCGCTACGCAAAGGATCCCTCTTCCGAAAGGTTATACCTCTCCAACTTTCATCTTGTATGATGGAACTGGCAATGCTCGAGAACATGTCTCTCTTTTCCTAGAAGCCTTGGGAGAACATGAACACAACCACAACCACATTGTTCGTCTCAAGGAATTTTCAAAATCCTTGAAAGGCAGGGCATACACCTGGTACAACAACATCGCACCAAGGACTATTAACAATTGGGGAGAAATGATTAATGCCTTCTACAGAAAGTACTTCTTCGTGTCATAGCAAGTCACTCTCTCCGATCTTGGAAGAATGTTTTAGAGGGTCAGTAAAAACCCCAAGATTACGTGAAGAGATTCAGAGACCAGGCCTTGGATTGTCATGACCCAAATGTCACGGAGCAACAGCTGGTAGATTTGTGCATCAACAACATGCTCCCGGTCTACAGGGCTCTACTGGAAAATCTTTGATTCCAGACTTTCTCATAGCTTCATGAAGCCGCGAAGAGATCGGCAACCACCGCACCTGCTCTATTGGAAAGAGCAAAACCTACAAAGACTGAAGAATCGTGAGATACTGGAAGAAGCAGGCGTCTGATCAACAAGCAATACAACCTGCAACCCTCCACAAATGTTGTTGCAGAAGGGAGCAAGCGCAAGGCTAAAACCCCGAACAAGCATACTTCAGCTCCTCCAAAGACACAAAAGAAGGACAAACCAGAGGCACGGGCTCCTGGCCAGCATACAGAGACTCCTGATCAAGATGCACCTGACTTTCCTCTCCCCATTGGAGAAGTGCTCGAACTATTAGATGCCTAGATCCAAGATGGTGCAATCAAATTGCCATATGTCAGAAGAGACCCAACTGAGGAAGACATGGAAAATCCTCAGCACGCCGCTCCCACAGGTTCGTCAATCATCCCACAAGTAGCTGCAAAGTCTTGAAACGCATATTCAGAGAAAAGGTTGAGTCAGGAGAACTTAATCTGGGGGCTTAAGGAGTGCACAGAGATCCCCTCCCGGTCAGGACCTTCTCCATTTCTGACGAACCAATCAAAGAAGCGATTCAAATCATTGATAGAGCATGTCCGTGAATTACTCTATCTCGTCGAAAGCGCAAAGAGGAGACATGTTCACGGCTTTGAACCACATAGTGTCCGAAAACGCCTATTGATTCCGTAGTACCTCATGAACCTTCACCACCGACAAAGAAATATATGACTGGGACCCGCTCACCACAATGCATATTAAAGGAAATGAATTCAGGAGGGCATTTATTGATGTCAGTACCTCCATCAACATCATTCCTTTGAAAACTCTCAGAGCCACCGGCATTACTCGACAAGAAGCTACTCATGCTCCCATGGAAATCAGGGATCACGAAGGAACTTCCAGAGATACATATGGCTACATCAATCTCAAAATTACAGAAAACTCAGTCTGCATTGAGACTAAGTTTTACATAATTCGAGAAGACCTGAGATATGACATGATTCTTGGACGAACTTGGATCCACGCTGGAAAGAAAAATCCAACACCTTCAACATGTCATGCTGTTGCAGAAAGCTCTGACTCAGAATAAATAGAATATACTCCGTCATTTGAGCACTTAGAAGAAGTTAAAGCTTTGACGAAACTCACACAGAAGCCTGGGGAAAGTGCACATTCTTTCATCAAGAGATTCCGTACTCAGGCAAGTCTTATTCCTCTTCATGCACCAATAATACCAATGTTGAAACATACTGCTCTAGTCCGGGGACTTCTCCCTGCTAACAACTTAGCAATTACGAAAACCTACGAGTGGATAGTCTCACCTTAGCAGTATTATACCAAATGGTTGCACTTAGAGCATCTCCATGTTGATCATTCTATCAAGAGGTTTATTACTGAAGACATGGCTAAGCACGATAGACAATATGATGGATACTCTCCTCTACACGAGTGTCCATACGTGCCACAACCATGGAATCAACAAAAAATATTCAAGGCGCGAACTACTAAGCCCAACAAATTCAAGGAAGGGGATTTGGTTCTTAAGGCGACTAAACGAGATCTCCATTCTGCGATGAGCTCTAATTGGGAAGGACCATTTATGGTTGCTAGGTCCATAACCGGAGGATACTACAAATTGATCAACACAAATGGCGGAACCCCCGCCAAAGAATTCACGAGAATTGGCTTAAGGCATTTGTCTGAAATTATTGGGTATTCGAGGTACTGGACGTCTGAGTGATAGGTGTAGAATACACCGTATTTACTATCTAGAGTTTATGCTTTCTTTGCTATTTTTCGTGTGAATTATGTATCTTATGCGTGTTTTTGAGTTTATAGGTGTTTTGGAGTCATTGGAGCAAAATAAGAAGAAATTGTCCAAAGTAAGCAAGAAGGACAAAGTCGTCATTTCATGGGCGGATGATATTGGGAGCGCAATGAAAGATAAGGGGCAACTGCTAGGTGGCCCATATCCTAGTAGCGGGTGATGATATCATTTTCAGGGTATTAGACCTCATCTAGGTCGAGTTCAGATTCAAAAACAAATACAATTCTGTTTCCTCTCTTACAACACTGAACCAAGACGACATTGCTGCCAAGAGTTTATGCCGGCGAAATCTGGTTGGTATGGCCAGTCGAGATGTGTTAAGAAGGTATGAAGAGAATATGGGTTCATGGGTTAGTACGAAAACTCTAATTACAAACCAAGAAATCCAGGGAAGAACAAGGATTAGCAATACCAAGTTCATGATACCTTGAAGCCGCCAAGCAGGGAGAAGACTTGAGTTGCTGCCGTCAATTGTAAGCTTTTATGCATCTGTGAAAGGTTAGGATAAATGGGTTTCTCTGAATATGAAATTTCGATAGAGAATTCAGTGAAGAAAGAATCAGCAGAGGAAGTTAACGAGTTGATGCTGTAAGTGTTCGTAAAAAGGCCTGAACGACACATGTCTTTGAGATGGGTTGAAAACAGAATTTATGATGAAGATGGTAGTGATGCTGGTGTCTGAGGAATGATGGAGCCTGAGTTTGATGGGCTACCATTGTCGGATGATGAAAGAAGAACGACCGAGTGTTTGGAGAAATAGAGGTTGCTGTGGTTGGATATCGTGAAGATGGATTCGATTTGGTAGTTTGATATATTGAGATCGCAATGGAGAAGATAATTGACTGTGGTAGATGTGTTTGTGCTTTGCTTTGCGTACTAGCGATTCTTGCAGAGAACCGAGATTGCAGTGCAAATGTTGCACCGGTGTTGATGTGCGACTATAGATGCAAGCAATTGCAAAGTTGTCCAGCGGTTCTTTAGAGTGGCGAGGAAATACTCAAGAGGCCATGGAAGATTAACAGGGAGCTGCATTAATGGGAATGGTGTTGGTAGAATTGGTTGTGATGATTTGAAGAATGGTGGTTGGCCGAGTCTGAGAATGGACGTAGTTGAGCTCTGGTCTGGACGTTGTTGCCATTGATAAGGGAAGGAGTTTTTGTTGCTATAGTCTGGTCTTGTGATTGATGATGCTGGAAATTAGGGCAGAGATGCAGTTCGGAAAAGGGATTCGAAGACTCGAGTTGGTTGTTGCCATTGATAAGGGAAGGAGTTCATGCGTTAAGCTGTGGCGATGGAACTCGAACTGTGGTGATGATGTTTTCTGCCATTGGCAGCGAATGATAATGGAATGGGTGTTTGAGATAGAGATGATGAAGCTGCAATTTTGTGTTGGTAAGATGAAATGACAGAGCAGGAGTAGTCGCGGCTGCATAGCAAGAATGGCAGGTTGGTGGTTATCTTGCAGGGATGGGTTGCTGTTGCAGTTGTGAAACTGTGGTTGTCAAGATTAATTACAGGTTTGCCAGAGTTGCGACTGAAGCTATCGCGCTGTTGGTGGTAGTCAGGCTAGGGTGTTGCAGTGATGAACTCAAGAAGACAGATGATGAGATGATTTGGAGCTGGGAAGAATAAGAAATGATGGGAATGGAATTGTGAGTTTGCTGAGTTGAGCTGCAGGGTCTTGGATTGAGAACATGACAAGGTAGTGAAGCTGGTGATTTTGTGTTGGTTATGAGTTGCAGTTCTGGTGAGAATGGGAGCTGGCGTTGCCGCTCCAGGTTGGAATCGAGCTGAACAGGTGAAGTGCAATACATGGCCTAGCTTCCAGTGTTGATGCTGTTATGATGGAGACTCACTGGCGCTATGGCGGAAATGGTGAACTGCGGCTGCAAATGACTTGCAGTAGGCTGTGTCGAAGCTGTGATGCAAGGATCTGAAGATGGTGGTTGAGCTGATGAGGTGTTGGTAGCTGTGCTTGGAATGCAGGAATTCTGTGGTTGTTTGTATACATGGGAAGAGTTAGTATGGCTGAATTGTTGGTGCTTGCCATGACTGTGCAGGGAATGGATTTTGAAGCCGCAGAAACTGTGCGAAAACGGAGCAGAATTGGTGCACCGGTGGTACTAGCCCGGGATGCCGGATTTCGGAAGTTAAAATGTGAATCATAATATTTCAGTGAATCACGAAAGGGGTATGTGTTGGATGCATGATTCGACGGTCGGATATATGAGCTACGAGTCGCGCTTTTAGGTACGTTTTCGCAAGAAATGAGAAGTTGGGTTGGATGGTTTTTTGTGAATGTATGAACTATAGAGAAGCAGAGATGAGTTGCTGGGAATACACACTTGCTGAGATAGTTTCCGATGACAAAAGCTGGGAGATAGTTTCACAAAGGTGGCCGGATTCAGTGACCGGATTCCTATGATGACGTCGGCAATCCTAAGTGACCAGTTTTGGACCCAGAATTTCCAGAAATTTATTTTCACTCATGGGCTTGGTGGACCACTTGGAGATGGGTTTTGATAAGATTTGACCTACTTTTGGAAAGAGTATCCTTTTGGAATGGGAGAAGCATATAAATAGAAAACTCTTTCTCTAAACCTAATATCTCCATTAGCGAGACCTCTACTTTTGTGTTCTAGGGTTTAGAAACATGATAGGTTTTCTCTTCTCTCTTGTTATGAACTCCTATGCCATGAGTAACTAAGTTTTTATTATTGGTTGAAGATGTAGTTGGATTTTGAAAACAAGTTATGGATTTTTATGAATTAGTTTTCTCTCAAAATCATTGTTTGATTTCTACGGTTTATAATAATTGCATGATTGATGTATTGCAATATGATTGAATGTTTGTTTAGTTAAGTCTAGAATTGATTGAACTCACATCCATATCTATAGCTATTTTAGGGTTTTTCATCAAGCGATAACCTTGAATACGAGTAGCATGATATGATTCTAGGTTGTAGTGATACATCCTTGTAGTCATATGTAGAAATTGACCTTTGTCCGAATTGTCATGCGCAATGTGTGATAGTTGCATTGATTAGCCTATTTCTGAAACTTAATGCTCCTAGGAATTGAACTTAATTAGCGCAAGGCGTTAGGTTATTCTTTAGGTAGAATTCACATACGCAGCCCTAATGTGTGTGTGATGAATTAGGAAATTAATAGATTATCTTGCTCTCTTGATTCTCTAGGCTTTTGATGATAGCGAGATTAAATACGAATTCTATTCATATATTCGAAAACTTGTTTACAATTGAAGATGAAACCTTTATCCAATATTTTCACCTCATTGATTTGCGTGTTTATTTATTTGATTCGCTTTTATTTTATTTTAGTATATAAAAATCAGCAAAGCCCCGGTGTTTTATATAGGAAACCATAACATATTGACAACCAAGACCTCTCTGTGGGAACGATCCTTTCTTGCCCTTGCTTCATTATATATTTTGAGTATTAAGAAAATGTAATTTATTTTTGACGCCTACGACAGCGATCACTGAGCACTCATGACGTCTGGATTTGGCATTTAGGATTTTCTTTCATTGTATTTCAATTCCTCCAAAATGTTTGCAATCCTTGCAATCAGTATTTGAATTCAGCAATTTATCAAAATTCAGTTCATTTTACTTAAAAGAAAATCTCTATCAAATCCAAAAGAAAATCCTCAATCATCTGCCAATCCAAAGTTAGCCAATATCAAGACCCAAATAAAAACCTCACATCTCTCAGAAGTTCAGAAGTTCAAGAGATTATGAAAAGAAAATCAGCAAAAAAGGATTTTTGCGCCTCTGCATCCTTCAAGATCTGCAAAGCCGCCTTCTCCTTGTTCAGCTCCTCAGTCAGCCTGACAATCTTGTCTTCCTTCTCCATCACAGCATCATTGGGAAAGGGTATGTTGTTCTCACATGATTCCTTGATAGCATTCATTTGCTTACGAAGCCACTTTACATTGAAGCCAAGTCTTTCTGAATTCTCCAAGTTAAATTCCCAATCAAAGAGTATATCTGGAGTCACAATACTTCTGGCCCTAGTGCATATATCACTTACAACGCGCAAGATAATACCTACTTGCATTGTTAAAGCATAAGCACGCCCAGGATTCTGGTCCACGATTATGTGACCAAACTTCTTCCATATTTTCTCGTACAAGCCTGCATACCCAATGGGAACGCTGAATCCACCTACTATTTCATGATACGGGAGTGAAGCATCAAATGGAGGATCAAAATCAACTCCTGAACTTGGATATTCATGCACCACTATACGGTTCTCAATTACAGTAGCAACTTCTACAATTGGGGCAACAATTTCTTCAGCATTCTCTACTTCGGTTTCTTCTATCACTGAAGCAACAACAATATGGGTTTCCATGACTTCAGTGACAACCTTCTCATGGCCTTGAAGTTCAGGTATGGTTGTCTCTTCATCAACAACTCCAGGGTAATTCGGGTTATCCTCGTTGGTTTCAATATCCTCAACTTCGGTATTTGACACCTAATACGAAGATTACATGAGGTTAGAGTCGTTTAAACATGAATCCAAGTGAGATTATAAAATACAACATACAATCAATACCACATCATCAAATTTCATCATTATACACTCAAAGCACGAGCAAATAGCATGAAAGTCATGAAAATACGTTTTTTTGGTAACTCGTCTCGAAAAACTGTACTCTACTTTGTACTAAAAGACGAACTGGGAGCAATCTACAAGGAATCTGAGGATGGGTTTTATACCATTCTCTTTGTATGGATGTCCTCTACAACGTTTCAAAATTTCATAATAATACGACGAACGAGCAAAAAAATGTGGTCGAAACATCAGGCAACATGCAATCTGAAAAAGTTTTGGAAGTCTCCTAGAAGTTTACTGTTTTGCCTTTTTCAGGTCCTAAACATGCTCAAAACTCAAAAAGATTCATTGTCAAAGCTTGGAAATTCTCTGGGATTGAAGATACATATGCGGATCATGAAAATCCGACTTCAGATGAAGGTTTTGCGGTGTTTTTGCTAAAAACTGAAATCTGAATTTTTTTGACGACGTATTTCGCCAAAATTACTTGTACACTCACATGGATTCTCATTCATTCACTCACAAATCAGCAATCTTATATTTCTATGAAGAGGTTACAAGATATGTGCTTACTTGGGGGGTCTTCGAAGTGTTCAAATAGTTGGGATTGCCCGTGTCAACATCAAGAGGTTCATCATTTCCATTCGGTTCCGAATATTTGGAACTTCCTTCGCCTCTATTATCGGAGGATGACCGAGAATCATCACTCTCCACCTCCATGGCAACATCCTCCTGGAGATATTCTCAAATAATTAGCATTTTCACATGAGGCATTTATGTTTGGCTATGAGGGAGAGTACTCACAACATTTTCTTCTTCAACGCTCAAATCAGAGATTGTCTGCCCAGCAGTAGAGAATTGAAGACCATCAATGCTAGACGGAGCAAAGTTCTGTAACCAAATAACAAATATTGGTTTCATGATCCTAGTAATGCGGATATAAGAAGTTACAGCGGAAAAGTGTCGACAACTCACCAAAGAAATAACCGAGGACTTTATGGTATTAGGCAACAACTTACAATTCTTGTTTCTGCCTTCTCCACCGTGAACAACTGTTTATGCTTCTAAGAAATTCACTTCAAGACGAGGTCTCACAGCACGACCGTCCTACAGGAAAGAAAATTAAGGTGATAATCAAAGGCAATTATTGCAATTTTACGAAGAATGTGTAAAAGATACATACTGGTGAACATCCTGAAGATGTCTTTCGCTTATCACCACCAGAGATGGGTTTCAATCTGGGTCGAGAAGCAATCATATCAGCAGAAGGAGGCTCTTTCACCCAAGGTTGACTAACCCCTACGAAGTCATGTAGACGTTCGAATTGCTGGTTCCAGAAATCAATATGACCCGGAGTTACATACGTAATTCGGTCTGCACAAGGGAACCAATAAGAGCTTCCTTCGACATGGGTACGGTCTAAACAAGTCTTAAGTCTGTTCCACCGATGGTTTGCTCCTCCGAGAAAGTTGGAACGCATTGATCCATACCCATCTGAAGGGCTGCTCTATCAATGTTGTATTCCTCCACCGAAAAGTCTCCATATGTTGCTTGCTATCAAATGACTGAGTACAGACTCAACATGAAGGATCTTTCGCCATCGCTCAAGTCAGCACCAGATTTTAAAGTCATACTTTCTTCAGTATTGAAAGTTGTCAATTGGGAAATATAAGGAGGAATCAGCACCCATGGATGGAAGTTGAACTCAGACTCATCGTCTAATACATCAATGAGGCGCGTTTTGGACTGAATTTGCTTCGTAGACCAACACATGATCCTGGCATTATCCCCCTCAGAGAAAATACGTCGAGAATCACCAACAAATCCAACCCTTGCAAAAATACTACGAGGAATAGGCGCATACTTCTCGAAGCGCTCCCACATCAAGGCTTGGAGGAACATCGTATTGGCGTAGCATTCGGTCTTCATAAAGCCATTTGAAACACTTTGAGTCTACGACCGGGGAATCCAGTTAGAGTACAAAGAACCCAAGAATAAGCTACCTATGGGAAGTTGTTCACCCCGAGCCATCTTAATGGCAAAAGGGATTACAAATGGCTTTAACAAAGTCCCGGCTCTTCAAACACGTCCCTAGACAGCCATAAGCACAAAAAAGCAAATGATAGACAACATACCATCGGGTTCATTGAGAGGAACATCTCGTGGCCACCGTGTGTGTCAACCGGTGAGCATAACAAACCTTTGCCGAAGCCTTGTTAATTCTCTCCATCTCAAATTGTTAAGATGTTGGAAACTTCTTTCTCCTCCGTGGAAAGCTCTTCAGAAAATTACTTCGTGATTGGAAGATGCAATAAAGCAACTACATCTTCCAAGGTAATGGTAAACTCTCCCAACTACATATAAAGGTATAAGTCGGAATACATCAGCGAGAAAGAAGGGCCACAAGACCTCGCACATCATGAAAGATGTACAAATCTCCAGATGCTTTAATAGCCCTGACAACTTGTGCTTTATACAGCATAGCTCTAACACGAGGATATCCCAACATGTGTCTTAACCATCCTAAAACTTCTCTAAAGGGCGTCGAGAGAGCTTGAATTCTATGATTGAAGCCCGAAAGAGTCATCGTTCAAGACAAAACCGAACAACTCGCTCGAGGAGTCACCAATTTCTTCGAGTAACCATCCTCGGGGTTTATCAAAAGACGATATCTTTGGAGATCCGAGATGCTTTTCGCCTTCCGAACCTCAAAAAATGCATCATCTATATTCGTAATATTCTTGATTCCGGTGTTTCGTCTTCCTCTCCGCCAACTGAAGTCTCATCCATGCATACATCTTCTCTAGAGACATCATTGTCTACGCACATTTCATCTCTGGAAGCATCATTAGCTTGGGAATCGACATTCTTGCCAAGTAGTCAGAAAATTCACACAACATTTTGCTTCGTGCCTAAATACAAGCTTCAACAAGATGATGGAATCATGCAAATGGGAATACGTCATCAACAAAAATGGTAATTCTTAACTCTTACCTCTTTGCAATTCCACTAACAATAGTGATTGTGCCACAAGAGTTAACAATCCAAAATTAGTTCGTTCCTTGAAACCTGCAATAACGAACGAGGCTTTATTAATCTTCAAAACTGATTTTTCATAAAATCATAGACATAATTTTCATAGTATGAACATCCACAACTGAACTATGAAATTTACACCAAGACAATATTTCATCATAAATAAATTGTCAAAGTTTCAAGATTACTCAGAACCCACGCTTCGATTTTATAAAGCAATAATTAATGTGAATTACTCACATAAATTCTCAAACTTTTATCGAATGAGAACAAACTCATGTGAATAAAATATGTCATCATATTTTTGCATAATATGTCACGGCTGCATAAAAAAAAAATCTATTTTTCCTTCGTATGAGCATTATTCTCTAAAACGAGGTTTATTTCGGTTTTGTGAAAGCTCACGCCTTTTAAGATAAAGTTTTGGTTTCCATGATAGCTCATAAACAAAATTTTATCACTGGACACGGGTCTATTTCCAAAGAAAAATCTCTCTCAAGTTAGGGATTGTCGCTAGTTTCTTAAACTAACGATCGAACGAACATACGTTTAATAAAATAAGGGTTTTTCTACAAAACTCACGCTAATATATACACATGTATAGAATTTCAACATGAACAACTCATAAAATCAGCTAACAAACAAACAAACAAAAAAAAAAGGTTGCGTGCACTGTCGCCGGTGCGGAAGTTGGCCGGACGGCATAGCTCTGGTCGGACGGATGGTGGCGCTCCGAAAAATCTTCTCTCGCTCTTGCTAAGCTCGGACGTGAAGGTGATGGGAGGATGAAGAAGATGGTGGTCGTGTGGGAAGAATAAATAAAAAAAAGGAATTAATTCCTTTTATATCAAATTTTACTTCCAAAAGGATTTCCTCTTTGGGCCCGGCCCGTAAATCCTAGACCAACCAAGGTTCCACCATCGAATCAGCGGTTCTACACCAATTTTTGCTCACTGGATGATGCTCTATTATGCTACTGGGTTTCCGCTCAAACCATGGTTGGCTCATTCAGTCGAAATCCGGTAATATCTTATTTTATGATTAAGTTCAATTACTTATTTCTGTTTGTACCTTGAAAATCACCATTCAATGCTGACTGAGGAACATGACTGTTCCTCACTAAGCAGGGGACTTAATGTAGATAGTGGATTTTTGACAAAGGGTAAATTTGTAAAACTATGCTCCGGATCCGACAATCGGATGAGTATTGAGGCCCATGTCTCTCATTAAAGCATGAAAGCTCATGCCATAGATCTCCGACTGAGAAGGTTGTCTCTCAGAGTATATGTAGATGTGTAGTCTCCCAGCTGAGGCCAAGACACATCTTATGAATACTGAGAAATTTCAATAATTACTCCGGATCCTAAGAATCGGATGATGAGTACTGAGACTCATGTCTCTAAGCGTGAAAGCTCATGCCATAGAACCTCTGATCGAGAAAGTCTCTCAGAGAAGATGAAGATGTGTAGTCTCCCAGCTAAGACCACGTCACATCTCATATTGTATAGGATTGCAAGATTGGACGGCTCCTAGACTGTATGTCTGCTAGTATAGAGCAATAACGTCTTCAGGATGCAACCATGTTTTCCCTGACTATACAAGAGGAATATGACACTCCAACAAGTTCATATTGCTCAACCCTTAGATAATTAATGCTCCTAGATAGGAAGCCCTGCTAGTATAGAGCCATCATTTAATTATCTCTAATCGCCTGAATATCCAAAGAATATTCTACGATTCTTCGTTATATTTCGTCACTTCAATTCGTGGTTCTTCCCAAATTCAGAATTCCACGGGTTAGTGATAAATATTCAACGAGACAAGCATCTGAGCATCGAATAAGCCCTGACTAAAATGGTGCAAGTGTCCTTAACGATAATGCACATACCAGCATTTGAATGCGCAAACGAGCATTTCAAAAATATGAATGAACGATGAACCTATGCAAAATAGGAAGGAAAAATAATAATAATAAAATATTAGCAAAGGCGCCATAGGACTCGGGCTCATCGGTTGTCCGGCCATGCCGTGACCGATCCCCGTGCCCATTTTATATTTTGTCATATTTTATTATTTTTCCTCGATCTCGTGAAAATTCTCCCGTTCGAGCTAATCTCCTTCGTTTCAAGGAAATTCTCTAATCTCATGATTTTATCAAAGAAATAATAAAATTAGGGAAAGGTGTCGCGGGACCGAGCACCAGCCGGCCGACCATGCCCTAGCCGTGGCCAGTCCCACACCTCACGTCCCCATTATTTTATTATTTCTCTCAAATTATGAAAATTCCTTGATTTTATGAATTTTCCTTAAAACCATGAAAATTCCCTAATTTTATGAATTTTCTTTAAAATCATGAAAATTATTATTAAATTAGGAAAACGAGTGGGACCGGGCACCAGCCGGCCGGCCATGCCCTAGCCGTGGCCGGTCCCACACCTCACGTCCCTATTATTTTATTATTTCTCTCAAATTATGAAAATTCCTTGATTTTATGAATTTTCCCTAAAATCATGAAAATTCCCTAATTTTATGAATTTTCTCTAAAATCATGAAAATTATTATAAAATTAGGAAAACTCATGGGACCGGGCTCTAGTCGGCCGGCCATGCCCTAGCCGGTCCCACACGCCTATTATTTTATTATTATTTGTTGTTTTAGTTTCCTGATTCCATGAAAACTCTCTGATTTCAACAAAATACCTTGATTTTAACAAATCTCTCCGATTTTATGAAAATTTCCTAAAATCATGAAAATTACATAAAATTGGGAAGAGTTCTCTGGGACCGTGCCCATTGGCCGGCCGGCCGTGCCTTGGCCATTGCCGGTCCCACACTCCATCATTCCATATTTTATTATTATTATATCTCTCTCATCTCATGGAAGTTCCCTAATTTCATAAAACTCTCCAGTTTCATGGAATTTCCCTCAAATCAGAGAAAGTACATAAAATTACATAAAACTGGGAAAGTGTGGGACCGTGCTTGTCAACCGGCTCGGCCTTGCCCTAGCCGTGGTCGGTCCCACACCTTGCAATTCCCTGTTTTATTTATCATTTTTCATCATCTCATGTATTTTTTCCTAGTTTCAAAAAACCCGGATTCTCGTGCATATTTTCTCGTAATGTTGCTCAAACGCGCATCGAAAATACCGAAACTCTCGGGATCGAGACACGGACACTATGGTGACACGAGCACATCCCCTTGACCGACCAAGGGTGGCTCTAAGGCCTGCAAACAGCCGGTCCCCACATGTTTTAATGATTTTAACCTAATTTGCTCAATTGCTCATATTAGGTTCAAACTTCTTCCAAACAATTAAGAGTTTGGTTGAACGAACATCCATTGGTCCCACGGCCACCAAGAGCCGGTCCCATGACCTCTTGGTCGGTCCCTCTGGCCAGAGTTTTATTATTTGTCGCTCACACGAGCATTATTTCAATAAATGATTAAACCAAAGATTTAATCATTCTTTCACCAACTGGTCCTCAAGAGACTTTGGTATTTTGCTCATTCGAACATCTGGGCGTACATGGTGAACTCGTCATCCCATGTAGCCGGTCCCTGCTTCACTCTGTATATTGATTTGCAATAAATCATCATTTCGATAAAATTAGGGTTTTGAATCCAGAGCTTTGTAGAAACATGATTCGAAAGCGGTTCAAATACTGATAATTTTATGTTGATTCCATGATCAACATTTTTATTTATTTTACTCGACCCAAAGAGTCAAGATCTTAAATTAATATTTATTTTGGTCCTGTTACCAACAATTCATCAAACGAGCAATATTTGCTCAAACCGCAATATTTGCTCAAACTAGCAATATTTGCTCGAACCAAAGAATATTTGCTCGTATTCAAGAATATTGGTTCAACTATCAATATTATTCGACGATTCAAAGAACACGGTTTGCTCGTCCTTAGGTAATCAACATAATAATACCTCGTCTCAATAGATATATTTGATTCATGAATTTCTTAACATTTGCAAAACATGTTCAATTCAACAATACATGGACTCATCGTCCCACAAAGTCACAATCGACTCCAAAATCTCGAGATATCAATCGTGTCACATGGGGGATATTAACTAGGGTTTTGGTCTCAAGCGGTCTACGACACGTGTGTTCACCCACGATGAGAAATGTGAGCAAGTCGTGCAATCAGTTGGAGGAGTCAGCAAAGTAGTGGGTGGAAAATTAACCTAGTCTCCGTACGATGAGCAACTGGTTTTAACACGATTTCCCACTTCCACACTCCCTGATTCCAGCAAACTGTCACACTTCATGGGATCATGGTGTTTTCAAATCCGGCATTATAAAATGTCTCTGAATCTTGATTGAAAGAACAAGATTCGAACACTCGAACATTCGTCTAAAAGAATTCTCGGCAAGTTCATACATACAATCTTTCGTCTACACGAACTCATCGTCTGAGCATTCACTCTCAATTGAGCAAAATTCAATCATTCAGAGCATTCTTACGCTGAATTCACAACACACCTATAATCTCAGATCACTATTGATCTCACGCATTTCTCAGCTTCCCTCCTACAGATCAACCCATCATCTCTTTTGACTGAATTGACTCTGGAATGGTTATTGATCTTGGTTTAGTTCGGAGTCTTACAGATTGATCTCTCGAACTTAAAGCACTCCCTTCTTGCAGTGCATCTGTGTGAGGTTCAACATTTCGCTCGGTTCAAGGAGTCTCCACACGGTCGACTCTTCAATTCCGTAAAAACCAGCAAATCGTTTTTCCCCATCTACAACATTCTCATCGTGTGTATGAACACACGTGCCGTAGACCACCAGACCAAAACCCTATTTAATATCCCCCCATGTAACACGATTAATGTCTCGTGATTGTGGAGTCTGCAAGACAGACGTGTATTTAGTTAGTCAGTTGTTGACTTCATGGGACGATGAGTCCTTGTATTGCTGAGTCGAACATGATTTGCAAATGTTCTGAGACTCATGAATTGAACGTGTCTATTGAGACAGAGGTATGATTCTCAAGTAAATGTTGATAGTTAAGGTAAGCAAATATTGCTCATTCGATGGATTGTTGAATATTGATAGTTGAACCAATATTCCTTAGTCTGAGCAAATATTGCTCGTTTGATGAATTATTGGTAGCAGGACCAAAATAAAATATTAATTTAAAATACTGAACCGAGTATAATTAATACAAATGTTGATCGTGGGATCAACATAAAATTATTAGCGTTTGAATCTGGAGTTATGAACCTTGGATTCAAAACCCTAATTCGACCAATTGATGATCAATTGATGATTTATTGAAAATCAACCACGAAGTGAAGGAGGGACCGGCTACATGGGATGATGGATCGACCATTTAGCGTCTAGATGCTCAAGTGAGCAAATTACAAAGTCTCTTGAAGACTGGATTCTTTAGAGGATGATTAAATGTTGGTTTAATCATTTATTAAAATAATGCTCGTTTTAGCCTTAGGTGATGAAACCTAATTATGAAGAGATAAGGGACCGACCAAGGGGTCATGAAACCGGCCCTGGTTGGTCACGGGACCGAATGACGATCGTTTTATGAAATTCCAAATTGTTTGGAAGAGTTTGAACCTAATATGAACAAATTAGGTCAAATGATGAAAGTATGTGGGACCGGCCTCTTGCAAGCCAAAGAGCCAACCTTGGTCGGTCAAGGTAATATGACCGTGTCGCCAAAATGCTCGTGCCTCAGTCCTGAGAATTTTGATATTTTCTAGCGTGCGTTTGAGCAATCATTTGAGAAAATATGACGAAATCAAGGTTTTTGCTCAAACTGAGGAAATTTCATAAGATGAAGGAATAAATAATAATAAAATGAAGGAATCGTGAAGTGTGGGACCGGATATGGCCAAGGCGTGGCGGCCGGCCAATAAGCCCGGTCCCATGGCACTTTTCCTAATTTTATATTATTTTCATGATTTTAGGGAAATATCATGAAATCAAGGAGTTTGTTGAAACTAAGGAGTTTTCCTTAAAGTGAAGGAGTTTCCATGAGATGAAGGAAACAATAATAATTAATAATAATAAAATAAGGGGCGTGTGGAACCGGCCGACTATGGCATGGCCGGCTAGGGCCCGGTCCCGTGGGTTTTCCCTAATTTTGTATTATTTTCATGATTTGAAGGAAATATCATGAAACCAAGGAATTTCATGGGATGAAGGAAATAACAATAAGAAATGCAAGGTGTGGGACCGGCCACAACTAGGGCATGACCGCCAGGCTAGTAGGCTTGGTCCCGCACACCTTTCCTAATTATTTATTATTTCCTTGATGTGAAGAAAACACCATAAAACTGAGGAGTTTCCTTGAAACGAAGGAATTTTGTTCAAATGAGGGAATTTTCATGAGATCAAGGAAAATAATAAAAATATGATAAAATATAAAATTGGGTGTGGGACTGGCCACGGCACGGCCGGCCGGTAGGCCCAGTCCCCCAGCGCCTTGATTAATATTTTATTATATTCTTTCTATTTTGCATAGGTTCATCGTTCCTTTGTATTTTGGAATGCTTGTTCGCGCATTCAGGTGCTCGTTAGTGCATTATTGCTGAGTACACTTGCACCATTTTAGTCGGGGCTTACTCGATAGTGGCTCAGATGACCGTACATTGAATATTTATCACTAACTCATGGAATTTTGCTGGGAAGAACCAAGAGTTGAAGTAATGAAATATTATGAAGAACGTAGAATATTTCCGAATATTCTGTTAATGGATTTAGGGATTTAGAAAATAATTAATTGATGGCTCTATACTAGCGGTGCATGCTTGTCTAGGAGCATTAATTATTTGAGAATTGAGTGATATGAGCTTGTTGAAGCGTCATATTTATTATGTATTTGTTGATGGGTGAAAATTACTCCTGCTGAATTTGGTAATTTGGGGTGTGATGAGGAATGAATTTAAACCTACAACAAATGCATCGCGCTGGTGAGTGCTTGTAGATTCGAGAGATCAATGACTGTGCAAGTCCGGCCTAAACCAAGAAATGGCCGTTCCGCACTTGTTTCGGGTCACAAAGTGAAGGAGATGGGGTTGATCTTAGGGAGGGAAGCGAAGAAGGTGTTGAGATTGTGAAAGATGTTGGCTTGCTTATGACTTGTAACAGAAAGATGAGCAAGCTTACGGTTGATGCAAGCAGGCTCTGGGTGTTTGAATACGATGTTGTATTAACACTTGGTTTCTGTCGACTGAACTTGTGTTGTTCTGTCTCCTTGTTGTTGTTTGAAATAGGGCGGAGAACCTATTTATACAAGTCATTGAGCCTCATTCACGTTTCTCGTGGGAAGTGGAGGTAATGGAATGATGGAGTGGTGGAGTTGTGTGTCGGTAGCATACGACCGGTCTTGCCCACTTCTCCCGCTTCATCTCTAACCGTCCATGACTTCCTAACACGTTCTTGTGATGGCGCGTTGCACGCCGTACGCCGTAAACCGCCGCGGACCAATACCCCAAGTAAGTATCCCCGCCTTGTGACATGATTGATGTCCGGAATGTGGATCGTGGATCCACGAGAGATAGCATGTAATGCTGAATTGAATAATCAAGTTATTCGTAAAGTCGATACTTGTGAAGTATCGTGTGTATTTTATGCAGTGTACGCATTACGGTGTGGTAAAGTGACGGGTAATGACTCCTCACTAACCAAATAACTCCCGACTGTGGTTGTATAACCAAGTCTGGTGAGGTCGGACGGATGAGATGATGTTTGAGACACTCATCTGCGACCGTTGGTGAAATTAGGGTTTTTAAAGAGGTGCGCAAGCATCACTTTTAGTTTGGTCGAAACCAAGCGTGGGAAGAATTTTGGAGAGGACCGACCATACATGCGTGTTGACGGCATGATGGTGTAGGTGCCCATGTTCCGCTCCCTCATGAAAGCGCGATCCGGGCCACTCAATTTGACCGATCAAAAGAGAGCTGGTCGAGATTGATTTGCGGTAGAAATCTCTTACCGCAAAGAAGCCGCGCGCCATACCCTTTTCCGGCGGGTTTTCCAAGACGACCTAGCTTGGCCGGTCTTGGCCGGTTGGTTTGGTGTGTAGACGGGTAGGGCGATGTTCACGCCTATGTCTTACCGTCTCATGAAACGTGATCTAAGCCACCCAATTCGTCCGGTGAAGTTGAGTGGTCGAGATCGATTCGCAATTTGAGAAGTGTAGCCACGCATGTTTGAGCGGGCGTTTTGGATTGGCCAGTGCATGATACGCCTTGGCCGACCGCATGGAGAGTTAGATGGGCCCACGGTAGTCATCTTTGGTATGACCGGACCTGCTCGATTTGATCTGTGACCCTCCATTCGTGCCGGAGAAGATGGACGCGCGTGATGGCTCGAACCCTAGTTTTGGCTTTCAAAGCCGCGCGACCATGCTCTTTTGGGCGGACGGTTTTGTTGTAACCAAACATGGTTGGCTTTGACCGATTGGCCAAGTATGTAGGCGGTCACATGGTGATTGTGTCGACATGCTCCGGGCCCTTTGAGTCTACATCTACACCCTCCATCTATGCCTGCGAAGATGGACGGTTGAGACCGTTTTGCGACACATGTAATATGCCGCAAACCCTAATTTAGGGTTTTCCGCCCATAATGCTTGGTATGGACGGTTTCTTGGCAAGCGAAGGCCAATGGTCGACCATGCGGGTCGGGCCGTGTATTCCATACCCGCTTGGGGGTGATGGAATTGATCTCGTGGTCATCCAATCATGCTTGCGGAGTTGGATGACCGCGATCGATCATATTTGGCAAGCTAAGGCCGTGTGTATTCCATACCGCTTGGGGGTGATGGAATTGATCCGTGGTCATCCAATCATGCTTGTGGAGTTGGATGATCATGATCGAATCATATCCGAGACTGATACAAATGTCAAGTCCGGATGCTCAATCGGGCTAGTATAACACACCGAGAGGGGCTCAATCGGGCTAGTATAACACACCGAGAGGGCTCGGGCTAGTATAACACACCGAGAATCAGCCTATACGGGTATTTCGTACATGGATTCATTATAGTGCTTGGAGGTTCGTGTTACTCGTAAGAGTAACACTCGGTCGCCATGCCACACCGATAATGGGTACAGAAATACAAGGTTGATATGAAATTCACAGAAGGGATTGTTGTCGCATGCTCCAACTCGGAGGAATTAAGTGAGGAGTATCTCATCACTTATAAACGGCTTTATCTTTTACAAGATGTCGCCGCATGATTTTCTCGGTTACTTACGAATTTAACCTTAAACGAAAATCCACCATCAACATTAAGTCCCCGCCTAGCACATAATGGTTACACTATTGTGTGGTAGGCATGAGATGGTGACATACGAAATGACCAAGCTAGAGTGAATACATATTTACCTGGATAGTTTCACATTGTCGCGTTTCCCTGGAACTGGTTGGTCTTGAATGAGGATGCGAAGGAAGCAGGACTTGATCCGGTGAGTCGCTTTGGTTCCTCTTGTACATGTATGAGATCGTCCGCCCCTTCAGGTGTTTGAGTCAGGGATAGGATTCTTCTTCTACCGGATTCTCGGCGCGGTGCTTGCACATTGCCGGCTGGAATTGTTGTGTCCAGATGCTCTTCCGGTTCTTGATCGTGGCTCAAAAGAAATCCCGACTTGGTCGGCGTTGAACCCTCATATCGGGCGCCGTAATCGCTTTAGGTTTCCTCGCATTTATGCGGGTGAAGAGATTTTTTGATCCGTTTTTTGAAAGAGAGTTTCCTTGCAAAAACTCTATTTCCCATCATGTCTAACAACAAAGGATCATCTTCTTCATACCATCCAGATCTCCGTTAAGCGTGTACGACCCGCGTCTCGAGCTTCATGATCAGTCCCTGCTCGTGTTCTTCGAGTGAAGAAGATCATACCGGTTTGTCTCTTCCTTCTTTTCTCGAAACATTGTTTGTTCTTCATGACGGTCGTGAATAATCCCTTCATTCTTTAGAGATATCCTACCGAACATGTGTGACGGCCATGACGATGATGACTTAACCATTCCTCTCCCTTCAAACTCAAACACGCCTACCCCCGCGAACCTCGAAGACGCTGACTGGGTGTCTCATCTTATGAATATCCGAATGCGGGTCTTTCATTCGATGTTCGCATGAAATGCTTATCCTCCAAACTACCAGGATGCTCTGTGGATTCTTGGTGCGGGAGGAGTTTGTGGGTTTGTACACCAAGTTGTGGAGGAAGTACGGTCATATCGCAACCAGAATGTGGTCCGACATTGCTCCTCCTCGCCTTGGTTACTGCGGTAAACCGCCTTCTTCCCATGATTGCGGAGATGGAGAGTATTTCTATCCGCAACGTTGCTGAATCAAATCTCGAAAAGTGGGAGAATATGGTATCTACCTGTGAATCCATGAAGTTCAACGTGGGCTGGTTGCGCAACGCCTTGATGTCATCAAGGTTGATCGAAGTTGGTATCCTCGCAAATGTTGTTCCCCGCTACGAAAGCTATCTTGGAAGAGGAGAAAGCTCTGGCCGCAGAATCGGAGAGAAGGTGGAGCAAGTCAGGCAGGACTTGAAGAAAAGAACTAAGAGATATCAAAGCTAGACTGAGATGATGCTCTCAAGGAATTATAATCTTCTAGATGGCCTCTTCTAAGTCAGACTCCCCTTATTGTTAATGACGTTTATGTCAAAAGTTTTGAACATCTTTGCGAATAAATTGCATTGGGTTTTGATTGGTGAAACAGTTTTTCATTGACACATCTCTCGAATATAGTTGATGATTCAAACATGTAATGAAAATAAATGCCTCGTATTGTTGACACAAACAGATAGTGGTCGTGTGTAATATGTCTTGAGCCACTTTCCGTTGATGACTCGCTTCAAACTTGCCTCCGTCTATCTTAATGATTTTGTAGTAGCGATGTGATCGTAAGCCTTGGTGATCTGCGTAGGGACCTTCCCATTTCTGGTGAGAATTTTGGTGCAGACATGTCTTGTTGGATGTGTTTGGCTGTTTTCAAAACCAAATCTCCCACCTTGAAAATGCGTGGTTTCACAATTTTGTTGTATGCCCCGGAAATTCGATTCCCGTACACCCGAGCGTTCCTCCGCTTTATTCCTTCTAAAATCCAGTGTCTAACTCTCGCGATTCTCGGGAGTCGAGATTTCGGCCTCGTCCCAAAGGATCCCTGGTTCTCGCCGCAATCCCGGGCCGATGGGATTCCCGATCTCTCGCCGGGAGAATTGCATCCGCTCCGTAGACGAGTGAGTACGGCGAGACCCCAATGGAGCTCGGGTGACGTACGGTATGCCCATAGTGCCATTGGTAACTGATCATGCCATTCTCTGGGATTGTCGTGTACCGCTCGATCGATGATCCTGGATCAATGTCTTGTTGGTACTCTCGCTTGCCCGTTCCCTTGAGGATAGTAGACGGTGGAGAAGACCTGTTTAATGCCGTACTCCTCCAAAGAGCTCCCGTACTTTGCTTGTTGGCGAAGGAGTGCCATTATCGCTGATGATATGCTTGGGCACGCCAAAACGACAAATGATGTATTCTTTAATGAAAGCCGCAATTGTCGCTCCCGTAGTCCCCGTAGGGGGAATGGCCTCTACCATTTGGTGAAGTATTCGTTGCGGTTATGATGTACTCGTGCTGCTTTGATGACGGCGGATTGATCCTCCCGATAATGTCCAGTCCCCAGCAGTAGAATGGCCATGGGCTGCTTATAGAGTGCAGAGGGGTAGAAGGCGCATGAACGAGGTTCCCATGAATTTGGCATGTGTGACAGCTTTGAACGAAAACGGCTGCATCATCCTCCATGGTAGGCCAATAGTATCTCTCGTGTATTTGGAGAAAAAGTTTCCTCTTCCCTTGATGTTCTCCTTCGTGTGTCTCGTTTCAAGATGACTGGGATTTCTTCTCCACCAGGGCAACGTAGCATATCGCCTCCGGCTCTTAAGGTATAGGATCCCTTCATGGAGTATGAACCGCTTGGCTCTCTCGCTTCATCTTAATAGCGTCCTTTGACCGGCAGAATTATCCCATCACGTAGATAACTAATGTAGGGCTCTCTCCAGTCCCCTGCGGTTCACATTAAAAATCTCCAATTGGTGTGGTGGTGTCTCGGCACTTCCGAGCGGACTTCGGGGCGATGCGGATTGAGCCTCCATTTCTCGGCCGCACAACTCGGGCGTTGAAGTCGCCGGTAAGTGTTACCACCAATGATTGCCCACAAATTTCATTGTGAATACGATCCAACTGCGGCTTGCGCTCGTCACCTCCTAGGCATCTTGACAGGGAGCCGTCTGGATTCCGGTGATACAAAAGATACCATGAAGCATGAAGAAGTTTTGCAGGGTTTTGAGACCGACCTTTCCTTGGGAAAGTGAGCTGTTGAGCTCTTGAATGATCGGAGTTCGCCAATCGTCGGTCTTGGTGTCTTTGTGTTGCGTAGCCACGTCGATCCTATGGTTCTCCTTTTCACCACAAAGTTTCTTCCGCCCCTCGAACTTCGCCTTGGAAGCCAATGTTGCTAGACAATCGGCGTGTTTGTTGTTGCTGCGACCGACGTGGGTTATGGTTGCATCGGCAAAGTAGTTTAGTAACCTCTGTGCTTCTGATCGGTACGGGGCTAGTGTTACTTCTTTTAATGCATATACTCCGTTCATTTGATTCACCAAGAACTTGGAGTCACCTCTTATCTCCGTACGTGTGACTCCCGCTTGTTTAGCTATTGAAAGCCCTATGAGGAAAGCTTCATATTCTCGCAGAGTTGTTGGTGCATTCAAGTCTAACTTGAAGGAGTGTGAAAATACTTCTCCGGTTGGAGAGACCAACACTACGCCTGCTCCTCCGGTATTACTGCTAGGGGTAGCGGAGCCGTCAAAATACAAAAGCCACACCTCTTCTTCCAGAATGGAGACGTCTGGGAATTCTCCAGGGAGTTCTTCATGCAGTCCCGTAGTACCTTCTCCGGGAATGCCGCGCAAGTCCGCAAATCGCTTGACCCTTGATAGCTCTAGGCGATGCGCATGTTATGTCTAGTTCTCGACATTTGAGAAGCCATTTTCCCGTCCTCCCCCTGTCAGACCGGCTTTGAAAGCAAAAACTTTGCAGATCGGATTTAGACACGAGTATCACCCCGTTGATAGCAGGTAATGCCTAAACTTCGAATGGAATGGATTAAAGCTAAACACGCTTTTTCCGCTCTGGGATATCTGAGTTCAAAGATCTCTCAATATTCTACGAAATAGTATATGGGACGTTCGATTCCCTCGCTGCCTCTTCCCGAGCGAGTAAAGGCCCCTACGGCGGTGTCACCGAAGGCGGTGTAGAGGACCAATGGTTTCCCTTGTACAGAGATTTCATGACGGTTGGAGATGATAGTATTCGTTGGACTTTCCTAAAGCCTCCCCGTTGAGTTGTGGTCCAAACAAAGCCGGCTCCTTTCTTCAAAGAAGGGGGTGAATGAGGCGGTAAGTTGGGCTAAACCAGTATGAAACGCCGAATGTAGTTTACCTTGCCCATGAAACTTTGGAGCTCTTTCACAGCTCTGGGAGGCGGCATTGTGAGGATGGCCTCGAGTCTTGGACGGGTCTACCTTTATTCCTTCAGGTCACTTGGAATCCCGTAAATTTACCTGAGGAGACACCGAAAGCGCATTTTAAAGGATTCATCTTTAACTTGTATTCCCGACACCTCTCAAATACTTGCCGTAAGACGTTGGTGTGATCAGCTCGAGCCTTTGACTTGACCACAATATCATCCACATAGTCTTCTACTTGTTTATGCATCATGTCGTGGAAGATTGCCGTCATAGCACGTTGGTATGTTGCGCCGGCATTCTTTAAACCGAATGGCATAACAGTATAGTAGAAATTTCCAAGAGGGGTTCGAAAGTCGTCTTACTTGCATCATGCTCATACATCCTTATTTGATTGTAACCGCTGTAGCCATCCATAAAGGAAAACATGCCGTGTCCGCTAGTGGCGTCTACTAACATGTCGATGTTAGGCAGGGGAAAGTCGTCCTTGGGGCAGCATTTGTTCAAGTCTCTGAAATCCACGCAAAGATCGAATCTGTCCGCTTTTCTTTTTTACCGGACCACATTGGCAACCAGTGTCTGGATGATGAATGGGTCCGATGAAGCCAGCAGCTAGCGCCTTCGAATCTCATTCTTGATTTGTTCTTCTACCTCATGTCCGAATTGCCTCGGAGATTGCTTGATTGGCTTGGATCCGTGCATGACGTGTAAGTGATGGGTGACCAATTTTTCATCTAGACCGGGCATTTCTTCGTATGTCCAGCGAATACATCTTGGTATTCCTTGAGTAGTTGAACTGAGGCTTGTACGTTCGTCCGTGGATAGAGTCGAACCGATAGAGACCGGCCCGAGATTCATCGCCCCCGATGTTAACAATCTCGAGCTCGCTGGGCGTGGAATTGGTTCCGTCTTGTAGCTGCTGCGGGCGCCCAATACCTCCTCTTGTATTCCGTCGTCCTTGCAAAGATCCAATTGGGCGGAGAGACTGGATGGTCTCTCCCCGCTAATTGCTAACGGCGCGCCGGTATATTGTCTTCCCCTTCGATCACGGCTTGCCTCGAAAGAGCGCACCCTTTGGCGTGAGGATGGGCTGAAGTTTCACCGGTTGGAGATGGACGTCTCGTCGGAGAGAGTGTGTCGTGGTGTTTGGCCCCCAGCCGATGTAAGTCGGTCTTCCTCCGGATTGAAGCCCACGTGGGTAGTGGAGTGCACATGATTTTGTCGGACTTTCCCTCGCGGAGCATCTTTTGACTCGAACAGCTCCACTCCGCATATTGGCGCGTACGGAGACAATGATGCGGAATACGGACGACCTCCTCATTTAGCACGCCTTTTCGTGCACCGGTGATATGTTGAAGGAATGACCTTGTTGTGGTGAAGCCACGGTCTCCCAAAGATCATGTGGTAATCCGGCTCCTTTTCTATGACTTCAAACTTTGCTCGTGACTCGAACAGGTCCTACCGATAAATTCAAATTGACGTACCCGTATGTGCTGGTTTGATTCCCTTCAAGTCCGTCATCATGGTGGGTGTCGCACAATCTTGCATGGGCTGACCTTGGCTGTCTTGAGAGTCTTGAGAGTAATTACGTTCGAAGATGCCCTCGTGTCGACGAGGGCTCTCCGAACTCGAACCCTTGATGTGTGCGGTAACATGTAGGGCTCGGTTGTGACCTTCCTCTCGCCATCATGTCATCTTCTCGTGAATGTAACATTGTTTATGGATGTTTCCGACGTAGTTGAGACTCCCGGACGAGAAGGAGCAAGGTGTGCGTCCGTAGCTATTTTATTGACTCGCAGAAACGTCTCCGCCGTTGATCTTTTGAGAGGTGCAAGAGTTCACACAAGTCTTCCACTAGAGACACAGCCTTCCCGATCTACCGGCCTCGGTTCGTAGTAAAACCGTTGATCCGAGGGGAACTAGTCCCCAGTGTAAAGGTCTCTGCACGCTTATTTCCGACGTCATCTTGATGAGGAGGTCAAGTATGCCGTTTACCGCTTCTTTGATCAGCTCCATGTTCCTCGTCCGAGTCTCAAGTATCCGAGCCAACTCGCTCATAGTTGGGGTTCTTCCCTGTTGCGCCACATGCGCCGTTGGGAAGAGAGGCATCCTCGTTGGAGGAACTTTGACCGGGATTTGGATTTGTTGAGGAAGTCCTAAGACCAACCATCTCTAACTTAGCCAAACAGATTGGGTATTGAAGAAATTGATTTCACAACCGAGAGATTAATCTCCCACCGTGGTCGCCAATTGTTGATGGGTGAAAATTACTCCCGCTGAATTTGGTAATTTGGGGTGTGATGAGGAATGAATTTAAACCTACAACAAATGCACTCGCGCGGTGAGTGCTTGTAGATTCGAGAGATCAATCTGCAAAGTCCGGCCTAAACCAAGAAATGGCCGCTCCCAGACTTGTTTCTGGCCACAAAGTGAAGGAGATGGGGTTGATCTTAGGGAGGGAAGCGAAGAAGGTGTTGAGATTGTGAAAGATGTTGGCTTGCTTATGACTTGTAACGAAAGATGAGCAAGCTTACTGGTTGATGCAAGCAAGCTCTGGTGTTTGAATACGATGTTGTATTAACACTTGGTTTCCGCCTTTGTGTTGTTCTTGTTGTCTTGTTGTTGTTTGAAATAGGGCGGAGAACCTATTTATACAAGTCATTGAGCCTCATTCACGTTTCTCGTGGGAAGTGGAGGTAATGGAATGATGGAGTGGTGGAGTTGTGTGTCTGCAGAGTACACGACCGGTCTTGCCCACTTCTCCAGCTTCATCTCTAACCGTCCATGACTTCCTAACACGTTCTTGTGATGGCGCGTTGCACGCCGCACGCTGTAAACCGCTGCACCAATACCCCAAAGATAGTATCCCCGCCAGTGACATGATTGATGTCTGGAATGTGGATCGTGGATCCACGAGAGATAGCATGTAATGTCGAATTGAATAATCACGTTATTCGTAAAGTCGATACTTGTGAAGTATCGTGTGTATTTTATGCATCGTCGTATTACACGTGTGGTAAAGTGACGGGTAATGACTCCTCACTAACCAAATAACTCCCGACTGTGGTTGTATAACCAAGTCGGTGAGGTCGGACGGATGAGATGATGTTTGAGACACTCATCTCGCGACCGTTGATGAAATTAGGGTTTTTAAAGAGGTGCGCAAGCATCACTCTTTAGTTTGGTCGAAACCAAGCGTGGGAAGAATTTTGGAGAGGACCGACCATACATGCGTGTTGACGGCATGATGGTGTAGGTGCGCCATGTTCACTTTCCTCATGAAAACGCGATCCGGGCCACTCAATTTGACCGTCAAAGAGGAGCGGTCGAGATTGATTTGCGGTAGAAATCTCTTACCGCAAAGAAGCCGCGCGCCATACCCTTTTCCGGCGGGTTTTCCAAGACGACCTAGCTTGGTCGGTCTTGGCCGGTTGGTTTGGTGTGTAGACGGTGAGGCTGATGTTCACGCCTATGTCTTACCGTCTCATGAAACGTGATCTAAGCCACCCACCCGTCCGGTGAAGTTGAGTGGTCGAGATCGATTTAGCAATTTGAGAAGTGTAGCCACGCATGTTTGAGCGGGCGTTTTGGATTGGCCGGGCATGATACGCCTTGGCCGACCGCATGGAGAGTTAGATGGGCCCACGGTGGTCATGCTTTGCATGACCGACCTGCTCGATTTGATCTCGTGACCCTCCATTCGTCCGGAGAAGATGGACGCGCGTGATGGCTCGAACCCTAGTTTTGGCTTTCAAAGCCGCGCGACCATGCTCTTTTGGGCGGACGGTTTTGTTGTAACCAAACATGGTTGGCTTTGACCGATTGGCCAAGTATGTAGGCGGTCACATGGTGATTGTGTCGACATGCTCCGGGCCCTTTGAGTCTACATCTACACCCTCCATCTATGCCTGCGAAGATGGATGGTTGAGACCGTTTTGCGGCACATGTAATATGCCGCAAAACCCTAATTTAGGGTTTTCCGCCCATAATGCTTGGTATGGACGGTTTCTTGGCAAGCGAAGGCCAATGGTCGACCATGCGGTCGGCCGTGTATTCCATACCGCTGGGGGTGATGGAATTGATCTCGGGTCATCCAATCATGCTTGCGGAGTTGGATGACCTACGATCGATCATATTTGGCAAGCTAAGGCCGTGTGTATTCCATACCGCTGGGGTGATGGAATTGATCCGTGGTCATCCAATCATGCTTGTGGAGTTGGATGATCATGCGATCGATCATATCCGGAGACCGATACGGGCCAAGTCCGGATGCTCAATCGGGCTAGTATAACACACCGAGAGGGGCTCAATCGGGCTAGTATAACACACCGAGAGGGCTCGGGCTAGTATAACACACCGAGAATCAGCTATACGGTATTTCGTACATGGATTCATTATAGTGCTTGAGGTTCGTGTTACTCAAAGAGTAACACTCGACCGTCATGCCACACCGATAATGGGTACAGGAAATACAAGGTTGATATGAAATTCACAGAAGGGATTGTTGCTTTGCATGCTCCAACCTGGAGGAATTAAGTGAGGGGAGTATCTGTCACTTATAAACGGCTTTATCTTTTACAAGATGTCAGCGCATGATTTTTTGGTTACTTACAAATTTAACCTTAAACGAAAATCCACCATCAACAACTTGCACCATTTTGATTGTATAGTCGGGAAAACACGTTGTTGCATCCTCAAGACGTTATCGCTCTATACTAGCAGGCAAGCGCCTAGGAGCCTTCCAATCATAACGATTCTATACATGTCTTTTATATAGTCGGGAAAACATTGTTACATCCACAAGACGTTATTGATCTATACTTGGGCAGCCAAGCTGTCTAGAGCCGTCCAATCGCTTCGATTCTATATAAAAGTAATTACTTCCCCAAGTTGCTCAAGATTAATGAGATATGCCAATCGTTTCCTTCGCTTAAGAGACTCGCATATTCACGTATGCTACGAGAGACAATATACTCGAGTTAGATATTCTTGTGGCATGAGCTTTCATGCTTCAATGAGAGACATGAGCCTCAATAGTCATCTCGATTGCCGGATCAGAGCATGTACAATTATGGTTTTACGATTTTAGCCTTTGTCGAAAATCCACCATCTACATTAAGTCCCCGCTTAGTGAAGGACAAAGTCATGTTCCTCGATCAAAGCATTGGATGGTGATTTTTTTTTATTTTTTTTTTTTTTTTTTTTTTTTAGTTATAGACGAAATAAGTAATTGAACTTAGTCGTAAGATAGGATGTTACCGGATTTTCGATTGCATGAGCGAACCATGGCTTGAACGAAGATCCCAGTGGTATGATAGAGCATCGTCTAACGAGCGTAAATTGGTGTAGCACCGCTGATTTGGTGATGAAACCTTGGTCGATTTAGGATTCACGTCCTGGGCCCAAGAAGGAAATCCGTTTTAGCGCGGATGTTCGTTCTTTCGTTTAAGAAACAAACAAAATAGACCCGAGTGTAATGATAAAAATTTTGTCTATGAGCTTTCACGAAAAACAAAATTTTATTTTTTTTTAAATATGTGAGATTTCACAAAGTGGAATAAACTCTCGTTTCAAAGGTGGATGCTCGTACGAGAGATTTTTTTTTTTTGAACAGACGTGCGTCTGTTAGTAATAAAATTTTGTTTATGAGCTTTCATAAATCTTTGAAAATATACTCTCCTTCAAAGACAGATGCTCGCGAGGGAGCAAATATATACATATATTATTTTTTTTTCAAACTTACGTGAGTTTCACGTTAAATATATATATTTTTGTAAAACCAATGTTTTGATTTTGAACAATCAAGAAAGTAGACAATTATACATGGTGAAATAATGTCTGTGTGTAAGTTTTCACAATTTTAGAATGGACGTCTGTCCAATTTTTGAAAAACCAGTGGATGTTAAAATTCACGTGAGTTGTTCACGATTTTATGAACATCAAGTCATGATTCTGAATAATGAATGTTGCCCGTATTTGCAGGTTTGAAGGAACGAGCAAGTTTTCGAAATTCGACGTTATAATCACTACGGCTAGGAAATCGTAAATAGGTAAGAGTTGGATTGTTACCGTTTTTGTTGCATGTTTGTTATTGGTATATCCATGACTCCATGTCTTTTGCCTCGAGTAGTGGTGACTTCGCTCTTCCGGAACGTTCAAAAATATCAAGTGAAAGATGAAGACTTCGCATATGCTCATATCGAGGTAAATCAACCTTTCGTAGACGTTGGAAAGTGGACACATTATATGCCTCTCGATCATCCGGGGGAGTCGTCCTCATCGTGCGAAGCACCGCCGACTTCGAAACCGAGACTATCGGCAAGATGAAGTTCGGCCTTGTGTTGACTGGGTAGCTTCGATTCGGATGTGGATGAATGAAGAATTTCGTCATAATTCGTCATCGGAAAATTCAAGTTAGGTCTTCATTGAAATTGCTGTAGAATCTTCGTCCGATGTCGGATTTTTGTGATCTACCCATATTTCTTCATCCTCGGAAAATTTCCAAGCTTATTTAAAGAAGATTTTCAGCTTTTGAGCACGTTTAAGGGCCGAAATTGATGAAACAGTAAACTTCCAGAAGGTTTTCAGAAAATTTTCAGCTGTCATGTAGTCCAAGGTTTTGGCCACATCCTTTTGCTCGTTCATCCAATTGATGTGAATTTTGGATATGTTGTAGAGGACATCCATACAAAGAGAATGACATATGACCCAACCTTACATTCCTCAACAATTTCCCCATCTCTCTTCTTTGTGCATGACAAAGTAAAATTGTCTCAGACGAGCTTGTTGTAAAACGCCCCTGTTGTGTCTTTAGGCCATTTGCTTGTGTCTCGAACGCTTGATGAAGGATTTCAATGTCATTGATTAATTTGAAATCAAACCCTTGGTTGATATATGAGCCTGTGCTTGCAGTACCATTTTTTGTTTTTGTCAGTCGTAGAAACATCACTTCTGAAACCCTGGTCACGGGACCATAACTGCTCTCAAGAGGTGATGATGTAATGGCCATGGTTGTACGTCTCGGTTGTAGCATTCGTTTTATGATGAATGGTTAGCATAAGCGAGCTTAGTTTCAGTCATGAGTCTTGGACTGTGAAACTGACCGTCATGATCAGTGGATCGTCAGTCCCCAGTATTTGAATTTCCTTTTTCGTTTTCCCTTCTTCTGGAAGGACCTAGATAGAGGACCAAGGTACAAAGACTTGATGTAAAGACCTAGGTGGTCGAAGTTGGAGGTACCTTGATGAAGGACTTATCGAAAAGACCTGGTGGACAACGATCGACTGTAGAGGTTATGAATCCCGTCTAAGAATTACTGCTTGCATGTTGTATGCTCTGGAAGCTGTAGGAACCTCATACGACGTTGGAATTCGATGCTTGACCCCAAATTTTGAAGCTAAGAGACTGAGTTATCATATGAGAAAAGAATCACTCAATTTGGAGTTGTAGATGTCAGCCACCGAAGCGTGCACATTTGTAATTTGTAATCCCATACAAATTTTTCAGATTTCGTACACCTGACGGTAAAGGCCATATCTTTGAGCTCGTATGTCCGATTGATGCGCCCTTTTGGTATGTTGTAGAAGAGACATATACGAACATATTTTGTTGATGAAGTATTATCCAATTCCTCACCCATTGGTACGTTTTTGTAAACCCATGGCCTGAACTGTGTTGAATCTCATTTGTAGAGGCGATGAGAACATCTTGTAGAAGACTTTGGATTGTGTCCGCCAGTCATGCAAGCTTTATGAATACTTTCATGTGAACATGTTATCATGTCTACACATCTTGATATGAATCATTAGTTCTTGGAGAATTCCGCTTCATGTGTAACACTTCAGAGAATGGTTAGTTGATGAAGCCCTGTCATGAGGATGTTGCTCCTGAGACCGTTGTTGATGCCGAGACCATGGACGGAGTTCCTCCAGATATCCTTGTTGATGCCGATACTATAGTTGGAGATTCTCCAGAGACCGAAAAGGCTAGAACCATGATTATCGATATAGGCTTTGCTCCTCCATCCAGTGAGCCTTTACATTCACGAACAAGTTGGTGGGTTGAGCATTCCCAAGATGAAGGTATACCGATCAGCCCGAATTCTCTTGAACAATATGACTTTACCGTGAATCGGCTCACGGTGAATCAACGTTGTTGTGGGAGATGCCAGCACCGGTCTTCATTCTGGTGAAGAGGGAAGTTCCTCAGTCGTGCAGGGGTTTGTGATATAGAGAGGCCACGTTGATGAAGTTTCATGGAATCATACTAGGTTGCAGTAACTTGTTATGTGGATAACGTTTGTTAAAATAGATTTGAATCGATCTTTCTGATAAGATCAAGTCCCAGTGTATGTTGAAGGAGTTTGTGCCATCGATGGATGATTGATGTTTCATTGCTTCAGAAGTCTTATGGGATAGTGAAGACTTATCGATTGTAGTTTTGTTACACTTTGATCGTGTTGGTATTGAATTATCGTCGAGATATTTGTGCTGAATCCCGAGGCGCCATTATCGAAGGTGTACTCTTTGATTGGGAGTACAATTTAAAGGCTTCTTAGATGCTTGAGCGTTTAGCGTCATATATCCCTTGAGAGCCGAATGCCTTAGGTTTGATCGCCTCGGTCCCGACTATCTTCTATTGATTTTCGAAACCCTTCGTTGCGGTAGTGGGATTCAACACTAGTGTAGACATCAGAGCTTTCTAATTTTGTGGCACACATGGGTACTCCAGTAATGCTATAAAGAAACGCCCAAAGTGTTTTTTTGCCATGCTTGGACATCATATCAGTAATGAATGTCTCAGTGTGATGCTCAATTAGAGAAGTGTCAGATTCAACCACTTAATAAAATGTGGTGAAGCTATGCTTTCATAACGTCTTGCAATAGCAGAATTGAGTCCTCATGCTAGGATAGCATGTGAGAAAATAAATGACACATACATGGGAGGAATGAGACTTGACTGAGTGAAACCTCTTGATGAATGTCTATGCATCTTTTGCAGGTTCTTGCTTCAACCTCGTCAAAGTTCGAAATTCCTCCAGGTGCTCTGATGATGGAATGTCCACCGAATCTTCTGGATCAGAACTTTCCTCATTGGAGAGATGTGCAACCAAAGGCGCTTTGTCAGTGTCCATATTTTTAGCATGAATCCACGCTCATCTGAAGGTCATGTCATATCCTGGATATTCCTGATTATGTGAAACTTGGTTTCTGTCCCGGTTGAACTTATGTTCACTTTGAGAGTGATGTAGCCACAAGTATCTCTGAGCATTCCTTTATGGTTTCTGATTGAGATGAGAGCATGAGTAGCTTCTTATCGAATGATGCCTGCGGCTCTGTGGGTGATTTTCAGTGGAATGATGTTGATGGAGGTGTCAGCATTGATCAACGTTCTTCCGAATTCATTTCCTCTGAGATGGACTGTGGTGAGAAGTCCCTAGTCGTACATTTCTTTGTCTGTTATTGAAGGCTCAGGGAGTGTCTCCTGAATCAATAAACGCTTCCCTGACACGATGTGATTTAATGCAGCAAACATGTCCTTCCTTTGAGCCTTTGATAAGTACAACAATTCACATACATGTTCGATTAAGGATTGGAATGTTTCTTTGACATGTGGCTTAGAGAGAGTGAAGGTTCGACCAAGGAGAGGGTATCTGTGTACTCCTCCGGTCCCAAGTTAATCTCTCCTTCGACTTTTTCTTGGAATATGCGCTTCAAAATTCTGCAGTCCCTTGTGGGATGATTGACGAATTTGTGAAAGCGACAATGACGAGGATTTTCCATTTCCTCTTCAGTTGGTTCTTTCTTGACATACGGTAATTTGATTGCACCATCCTGAACTCAGACATATAGTAGTTCAATCACCTCTTCAATGGGAAAAGGGAAATCAAGTGCTTCTTGATCAGTTCCTGTGCGTTGGGCAGGAGCTTGTACATCTCGAGTTTGATTATCCTTCCTTTGTGCTTTCGAAGGGGCTGGAGAAGTATGCTTGCGCTGCGGTTCGGCTTTTCGTTTGCTCCCTTCTGCAACAACATTTGTGGAAGGTTGGAGGTTGTACTGTTTGTTGATTAAACGTCTACTACATCGAGTTTCTCGTGGTTCTTCAGCAGGGCCGGTCCTGGCTTTTTGGTGGCCTTAATCGAAAAATAATTTGTGGCCTCATAATACAATTTTTTTTATATAACAAAAAAAAATATCACAAAATAAAAAATAGCATCGCTAATCCGAAAAAATAAGAAGAAAGAATCACCATTAACCCATTATTTAGGCAATTGGTAAGGAATCCATGATGACGACCACTTGAAATCGGGTATATCCTCTGATTTTTAGTAGCCAAATAGTAGGAAATGAGGGATTTTTCATAAGCAAGAAAGGATTTTTACCTTCTTGGAGCATTACAAATTAGAATACAATATCGGCTCATAAATTCTTATATACGAGAGCGTGTAAGTATTTATTTTATTATTTTTTGATACCAAAGAGCGTGTAAGTATCAAACGTAATATTAATTGGGAAGAAACCGACACCATGCACATAAGAATGAAACATAAAGGAAGTATCAAGTATGTATATGCATTAAAAAAAATAAAAATAAAAAATTCAAATCGTGTACAACTAATTTGCTAGAGCCCAGAGGTGTATCTACTAGACACAGCTCCCAAGACCTGCTCAAATACGGGCATGACACATCTAGAACGTGTGTCACCGAATCATTCATGCATTATTTGAGTTTTCAAAATTTTGAGGCCCACTTTGATTTGTGGCCTCAAGCGCCGCTTGAGTTGCTTTAACAGCAGGGCCGGCCCTGTTCTTCAGCTTTTGTAGCTTTAGCTCTTTCCAGTAAAGCAGATGCGGTAGTTGCTTATCGCTTAGCCGCTTCATGAAGTTCTGAAAAGGTCTGGAACCGGGGATTTTCCAGTAAAGCTCTGTAGACTGGGATCATTCCGTTGACGCACAAGTCTACAAGTTGTTTATATGTGACGTTTGGATCGTGGCAATCCAAGGATTGAACTCTGAACCTTTTCATATAGTCATTGGGATTTTCATTGCTCCTTTAAAACATCCTTTCCTAGATCTTTAGAGAGTGACTTGCTCAAGCGAAGAAATATTTTCGAGAAAACATTAATCATCTCTCCCCAACTAGTGATACTTCCTGGTGCGATGTTGTTGTACTGTATATGCTCACACTGTCGAAACTTTGAAAATTCCTTGGACGGGCTGACATCATTGTTTTCATGCTCGCCCAATGATTCTAAGAATCGAGAAACATGTTCTCGAGCGTTGCCCGTTCCATTGTAAAGTGTGAACGTTGGAGAAGTGTAGCCCTTCGGAAGAGGAATCCTTTGTGTAACATCATGATATGAAGGTTGATGACGGTGGACAGATGATGTCTTGTCTTTTCCTCGATTTTCTAAAAAGCGCTTCAGGTCTTCACGAGTGATGAAACTGGACGGTTCTTTCGCTGGTGGATTGTCTGCAGCCTTAGGAACTTCCTCATCATCTACTACATGGATTGAAGTGACCTAAGGATCGGCGTCTGAAGATGTTTCTTCAGCTTTTCCTTTTTCCTGAGTTTTGTCTGACATCTTATCTGTAAGATTTTTGAGATAATTGCATAATTCTTTCTGAGTGGCAGCCATGTCGACCTGATTCTTGGCAAGAGTTTCTTGCACCTTCATGAGATCACCTATGGTAGGCGGATTTTCTCAGATTTCTTCAGGAAACCGGTCGAAGAGAGGATTGTTGATGACGCTAGTACCGTTGCTTGCAGGGGTGATCACTGGAGCACCAGTATTCGGAGGAGTAGTATTAACAGGTTGCGCCGGAGGAGTGATATTTGTGGTACCACTAGAGCTTGCAATGTTAGGGTTGGGTTTTGAACCCGAGTTGGTAACTGAACCAGACCTAAGATCGACCATTTTTGTGAGAACTGAGATTTCAACCGAGAGAATGATCTCCCACTGTGGTCGCTAATCTGTAGATGGGGCAAAACAAGTTGCTGGTTTTTACGGAATTAAGGAGACGACCGTGCGGAGGAAACTCCTTGAACCGAGCGAACTGTCAAACCTCATACAGATGCACCACAAAAAGGGAGTGCTTTGAATTCGAGAGATCAATCTATAGGACTCGGCCTAAACCGAGACAATGGTCAGTCCATAGTCAATTCGGTCACAAGAAAGGATGGGTCGATCTGTAGGAGGAAGGCGAGAAATATGTGAGATCAATCGTGATTTAAGATTGTAGGTGTGTTGTGTATTCCGCGTGAAGAAATAAGATAAGCTCTGATTGATTGAATTTGCTCTGTTGAGAGTAATTGCTCAGACGTTGAGTTGTTAATCTCTTGTTGTCTGTTTAACGAAAGATTATCCTGTTTTTCAATCATGATTCAGAGACTTATTTATATTGCTAGAATTGTAAACACCTTGATCCCATGAAGTGTGATAGTTGTTGGAATCAAAGAGTGGGGAAATGGAAATCGTGTTAAAACCAGTTGCTCATCGTGCAGAGACTTGGTTGATTTTCCATCCACTACTTTGCTGACTCCTCCAAATGATTGCACGACTTGCTCACATTCTCATCGTGTGTATGAACACACGTGTCGTAGACCGCCAGACCAAAACCCTAGTTAATATCCCCCATGTAACACGATTGATGTCTCGTGATTGTGGAGTCTCGCAAGACAGACGTGTATTTAGTTAGTCGATTCTTGACTTCATGGGACGATGAGTCCTTGTATTGTTTGAGTCGAACATGATTTGCAAACGTTAAAGACTCATGAATTGAATGTGTCATTGAGACAGAGGTATGATTCTCAAGTAAATGTTGATAGTTAAGGTGAGCAAATATTGCTCATTCGATAGATTGTTGATTATTGATAGTTGAACCAATATTCCTCGGTCCCGAGCAAATATTGCTCGTTTGATGAATTATTGGTAGCGGGACCAAAATAAAATATTAATTTAAAATAATTAACCGAGTATAATTAATAAAATGTTGATCATGGGATCAACATAAAATTATTAGCGTTTGAATGCGGAGTTATGAACCTTGGATTCAAAACCTAATTCGACCAATTGATGATCAAATGATGATTTATTGAAAATCAACCACGAAGTGAAGGAGGGACCAGCTACATGGGATGATGGATCGACCATTTAGCGTCCGGATGCTCAAGTGAGCAAATTACAAAGTCTCTTGAAGACCGATTCTTGAGAGGATGATTAAATGCTTGGTTTAATCATTTATTAAAATAATGCTCGTTTTAGCCTTAGGTGATGAAACCTAATTATGAAGAGATAAGTGACCGACCAAGGGGTCATGAAGCGCCCTGGTTGGTCACGGGACCGAATGACGATCGTTTTATTAAATTCCAAATTGTTTGGAAGAGTTTGAACCTAATATGAACAAATTAGGTCAAATGATGAAAGTATGTGGGACCGTGCTCTTGCAAGCCAAAGAGCCAACCTCGGTCAAGGTAATATGCTCATGTCGCCAAAATGCTCGTGCCTTAGTCCTACGAATTTTGATATTTTCTCATGCGTGCGTTTGAGCAATCATTTGAGAAAATATGACGGAATCAAGGTTTTTGCTCAAACTGAGGAAACTTCATAAGATGAAGGAATAAATAATAATAAAATGAAGGAATCGTGAAGTGTGGGACCGGCTATGGCCAAGGCGTGGCCGACCGGCCAATAAGCCCTGGTCCCATGGCACTTTTCCTAATTTTATATTATTTTCATGATTTTAGGAAATATCATGAAATCAAGGAGTTTGTTGAAACTAAGGAGTTTTCCTTAAAGTGAAGGAGTTTCCATGAGATGAAGGAAACAATAATAATTAATAATAATAAAATAAGGGCGTGTGGGACCGGCCGACTATGGCATGGCCGGCTAGGGCCCGGTCCCATGAGTTTTCCTAATTTTATATTATTTTCATGATTTGAAGGAAATATCATGAAACCAAGGAATTTCATGGGATGAAGGAAATAATAATAAAATAATAATAAGGAATGCAAGGTGTGGGACCGGCCACAACTAGGGCATGACCGGCCGGCTAGTAGGCTTGGTCCCGCACACCTTTCCTAATTATTTATTATTTCCTTGATGTGAAGAAAACACAATAAAACTGAGGAGTTTCCTTGAAACGAAGGAATTTTGTTCAAATGAGGGAATTTTCATGAGATCAAGGAAAATAATAAAAATATGATAAAATATAAAATTGGGCGTGGGATTGGCCAGGGCATCGACCGTAAGCCGGTGGGCCCAGTCCCCCAGCGCCTTGATTAATATTTTATTATTTATTATTTTCTTCCTATTTTGCATAGGTTCATCGTTCCTTCGTATTTTGGAATGCTCGTTCGCGCATTCAGGTGCTCGTTAGTGCATTATTGCTGAGTACACTTGCACCATTTTAGTCGGGGCTTACTCGATAGCGGCTCAGATGCCCGTACGTTGAATATTTATCACTAACTCATGGAATTCTGCTGGGAAGAACCACGAGTTGAAGTAATGAAATATTATGAAGAACGTAGAATATTTCCGAATATTCGGTTAATGGATTTAAGGATTTAGAAAATAATTAATTGATGGCTCTATACTAGCAGGCATGCTGTCTAGGAGCATTAATTATTTGAGAATTGAGTGATATGAGCTTGTTGAAGCGTCATATTCAGTATGTATAATATAGTCAGGGAAAACACGTTGTTGCATCCGGAAGACGTTATCGCTCTATACTAGCAGGCAAGCTGTCTAGGAGCCGTCCAATCATAACGATTCTATACACATGTCTTTTATATAGTCAGAGAAAACATTGTTACATCTGTAGTTGCAGGAATTCCCACACTACACCCCTCACAAGAATTCACACAATCAAGTCATTTTAAGATGAACAACTATAAATTTTATTGATCAAATTCCAGAAATATTACAAGATGAACATGAGATAAACCAAAGAATTACAACCACTCTAAACTTTCTCTCTCTTAGTGACTTGCCAACCCTCGAAAAGATCTCTCTCCGTAAGCCTATTCGGCTCTTTATATAGGACATTACATAGTGGATGACAACTAAGCTGTCCTTTATTTTCGGGTATGTCTTGCGAAATATCGCAAGTGTACAAATGTCAAATCTCGCGACACTCCTCGATCTCTACATCTTCACATCTTTCTCGTGTTTTGGCTGTCGTCATCCGTTACGTCGTTTTTACTTCCACCCTGCGATGTCTTCGCAGTGTGTCGTTTATGGATCCCGCGAGAATCTTGGTGTTGCGATATTCTGATCCTACATCTTGCCTCTTCTCATGTCTTCTCTGCGAAGAAGGGAATGTCATGAGAATTAGTATTTTCAATAAGCCGCGGCCGTTCATTTCTTCATATTTTTCTGTATTTTCATGATTCCTTACTATTACGCAGAATTTATTACACGTATCTCTTCTTCCACCCATTTCTTGACACGTCTCTTTCAACCGTCATTTCTCAACCGTTCACGTCCCTTCTCGCATTAAATGCGTTTATCTTCTCAAGAATTTTTCTCTATATATAGTTGTTGATGGTGGATTTTCATTTAAGGTTAAAATTGTAAAAACCAGAAAATTATGCGCTGACATCTTGTAAAAGATAAGGCCATCAATAAGTGTTGGATACTCCCTCACTTAATTCACCTAGAATGGAGCATGTGGCAACAATCCCATTCTCAGGAATACACGAAATTCATCCAGGTTGGAGCATGTAGCAACAATCCCATATACCACTATGAATTTCTAGCATTATTAATTAATGCGCAATCAGCCTTGTATTTCCTGTACTCATTATCAGTGCGGCATGACGACTGAGTGTTACTCTTATAGAGCAACACGAACCTCCAAGCATTATAATGAAACCATGTACGAAATACCCGTACGAGTGACTCTCGGTGTGTTATACTAGCCCGATTGAGCCCCTCTCGGTGTGTTATACTAGCCGATTGAGCATCCTGACCGATCAGATCATCGGATATGATCACGATCATCCAACTCCACAAGCATGATTGGATGACCCGGATCAATTCCATCACCCCCAAGCAGGTATGGAATATCCATTGCCAACCAACGCGGATCCCGCATGGTCGGCCTCCCGAAAGATTGGCCTAGCTTGCCAAAACGTCCAAACCCGAGCGTATGGGCGAAAACCTAAATTAGGGTTTGCGGCATATTACATGTGTCGCAAACAGTCTCAACCATCCATCTTCGCAGGTATAGATGGAGGGTGTAGATGTAGATTCAAAGGGCCAAGAGCATATCAACACAATCACCGTGGCCCCCGCCTACATACCCCGACCAATCGGTCAGACCAACCATGGTTGGTCATCCTGGATTCGTACCCGAATCAAGCATTGACGCACGACCTTGAAACCCAAAATTAGGGTTTTGAGCATCACGAGGTCCATCTTCTCCGACACGAATGGAGGGTCCAAGATTAGATTAAGCAGTCCTGGTCATACCCGGCCACGACCACCGTGGACCCATCTATTCCCTCACCCAATCGGCCAAGGCATATCATGCCAGGTTAATCCAAAACGCACGCCCAAACTAGCATGGTCACACCTCCCAAAACCACAAACCCGATCTCGACCGCTCAACTTCGCCAGACGATTTGGATGGCTCGGATCACGTTTTATGGGATATTCGGTATAGGCGTGAACACCAGCCTATCACCTTCACATCAGGCAATCGGCCAAGACCGACCAAGATTGGTCACCTTGGAACGTCTTGCCGGAAGTGGGCATGACGCGCGGCTATTGCGGCCTTTTTTTCTGTCACAAATTGATCTGGACCATTCAACTTCACCGGACGAATTGAGTGGCCCAGATCATACTTTCGTGAGGTAATGGGTATAGGCGCCTACAACGTCATGTTGTCTACACACATGCACGGTCGGCCTTTTCAAAATTATATCCCATGCTTGGTTTCGACCAAGCTGAAGAGTGATGCTTGCGCACCTCTTCAAAAACCCTAATTCCATCAACGGTCGGATGAGTGTCTCAAAGATCATCTCGTCCGTCCAACTTCACCGCTTGGTTATATAACCCTGGTCGAGTTAATTGGTCGATGGGCGTCATCACCCGTCACTTTACCACACCATGATGCGATTACTGCATAAAATATACACGATACTTCACAAGTATCAACTTTCGAATAACGTAGTTATTCAATTTAGCATTACATGCTACCTTTCGTGGATCCACGATCCACATATTCCATACATCAATCATGTCACAAACTGGGGGGATACATACTGGGGTATTGGTCTGGCGGTTTACAACGTGCAGCGTGCAACGCGCCATCACAAGAACGTGTTAGGAAGTTATGGACGGTTAGCGATGACGGAGAAGTGGGCAAGACTGATCGTGTAGCACCGACACACAACTCCACTACTCCATCACTCCACTTCCTCCACTTCCCACGAGAGACGTGAATAAGGCTCAATGACTTGTATAAATAGGTTCTCCTCCCTATTTCCAAAAAAAAAAAGCAGAGCAAGTCCAGACAAAAAACAGAAACCAAGTGTTAATACAAAATACCGGAACTGATAGCTTGCATCCTGTAAGCCGGTTCAGCTTTATGTTACAAGTCATAAGCAAGCCAACACCTTCACAATCTCAACACCTTCTTCGCTTCCCCTCCCAAGATCAACCCCATCTCCTTCACTTTGTGACCAAAACAAGTCCTGGGAACGGCCATTTCTTGGTTTAGGCCGGACTTGCATGCATTGATTTCCGAATCTACAAGCACTCACCGCGCAGTGCATTTGTTTAGGGTTTAGATTCATTCCTCATCCACACCCCAAATTACCAAATCCGGCAGGAATAGTTTTTCACCCATAAACAATAGTTTTCTCATCCTCCTCTTCTCCTTTTTTACTTTCTCTCTGCAATTTTCCTTCAATTCTCCTCCGTAATTTCCGCTTCTGCTACTGTAAATCTTCTTCTTCTTCTTTCTTTTGATCTTCAGTTCTTCAATCATTCCCATACTGAAAATGGCTCCAACTGGTCGTAAATACGAAGCTTCTTTTGAAGAAATTCAAAAAGATCTTCAAGGAAGAGGTTTTACTTTAACCATCATTCCTGGTCAGGAATCTAAATCCATTCTTTCTGTCAAGTTGTTCACTGATCATCATTGTGATGATCATGAAATCATAATTTCGCTTGGTCAAATTCTACTTGACTTCCCATTCCTCTTTATAACCCTAACCTTAGTTTTTCTATGGAATTCTTGCTCATGCGAACTTCTCATGAGCCGTCTATGATAAGCATGTAAATGCTACATTTTATACCCATATTTATATTAGCTAGGATACAATATTTTAGTTACTAATACTATTTTAGTGCTTTTGTAGAAAGTACAAGTGAATTCGATCATCCAAATGAATAAACAACAAAATGTGAGACTTAATGGTGTTTGCGACAAAAATGGCAAAATGTGGTTGGCATGTACTTCCATATATCAAAGAACCATGATGGTGAAATATGGTTGGCCTGGTATTTCCATGTATCAAAGAACCACAATGATCAAATATGTTGGCCTGGTATTTTTTATATATCACAAAGACTTATTATCTTGGCCCGGTATTTCTATATATCGGCAGCACTTATTGCGCTGGCACTGTATTTCTATATATCAAGGCCATTGGGTTGGCCTGGTATTTCCATACAACCACAATGATGAAATGGGTTGGCCGGGTATTTCCATATATCAGTAACCATGATGGTGAAAATGACAAAATGTAGCTGGCCTGGTATCTCCATATATATCAGCAGCATATAATTGTTTCATAGGCGAGGCAAAAAACGCAGCAAAGGAATTGAAATCAAAGTGGGGTTGGCACATGGAAATGAAAATGGGAACTATTTTATCTTTCTTACTTTATTACAAATATATTCCACCGAGAAAGATAATTTATTTGTCATGTGAAGAATTAATTGAGGAATATTTACACGTGACTATTTTGGAAATAAAATAACTCTTTCTTCATTTGGGAGATTTTGGAAATAAGGGGAGTTTATTATTTCATTGGAAGAACGAGGTGGCAATACTATTTGGGGAAAGATACAATGACATCAACTTGCATGCAAGATATTTCATTGAATAATTTATTTATCATACTTTGATTAATGAAATAAAAGAAAAGGAAGGTGTATAAGAAGTGGGGTGACTATTTTGAGAGGGGGAGCCCCGGCCATAGTGCCGCAAGGAGAGAAGGATTTTGAAGTTTTGTTTTTGATTCTTCATTTTTCATTAGCTAGAGTTTAATTTTAATATGTTTATGGCTTTTGAGAAAGCCATGTCTAGCTAGAGCCATGTTAGGGTTTAGGTAGAAACCAATTTTATTGTGTAAACTCTACATTGATATGCTTAATAATGATTTGATTGATTAATAGTTCTTCTTCATATAGCTTGGTATTTAATTGTTTATGTGATTTTCTTGATTATTTATGCTTTTGAATTGATATTTCGTGCTTCGGTTAAATCCCTAGACGTGGTATGCAAGGATTGATAGGTAATGCTTTAGAATCACTACCCATGAAGTCAAGGAAACTATAGCGGAGAAACAATATTTGATAATGCATGGAATATATTTTAAAGATTAGTAGAGTTTGCATAGTTAATTGGTGGAAACCGAAGACCCTAGCAACCCATTCTCATTTTGTTTATTGTTAGAATTATTTTTATCTCGTTTTGCTTCAAATTTCTGAAAATCGTTCAAACATCATCTCGTTGGTTACTTAATTTTTGATATTAGTTGGTAGAGTATTTCACACTTCTCGTGGGAACGACCCGCATTTTCTATCGATACTACAATTGACCCGCAAGGCTAAACATGATATAACTAGGTTTTATTTAATCGTTAATTTGGTCATATAAAATCTACATCAAGTTTTTGGCGCCGTTGCTTGGGGAGTGGTTGCAAAATACTCTCTGATTGATATTTTTGTTTGTATATAATTTTATTTTCTTTTTTCTTTTAGATTTTCTTTAGATCCTTTTACGCGGTTTGTTTGATATTTTTTAAGTACCTTAGCCTCGAAGTGTTGCATGCGAAAAAGAAAATATGCACTCGCAAGGGTTTTGCAAGAGCCACTCGGAAGATCCATTAGAGGTTTGCTTAGCTCATTTTGGGTATGGTTTTGATGATGATAGTGTTATTTGTGAAGTCAATGCTTTACTAGACTCCACACCGCTGCTAGACACTAATAAATGGAAACCCAAACTAGATTCTATAATTTTTACTGAGTCTCGACTAGTTCCATTAGTTGAGAAAGCTCTGACCTTGACCCTTAATAATGAAACCGTTGTAGATGATAATGGGCCAATTAGTCACGATATCATTGTTCTGTTGAGCCCTTGTTTCTCGGATCGTGATTTTCTAAAAAGCTTATGTGAATGTTCCGAATAAGACCGAGTTCGGTTTTTGCTATCCGGGTACTAATCATCATTACTTGCAGATCATCTTTTCATCAAAACTGATTATTTGGGTTGATCCCCAACTTTTCAGGCTTTATATATATGATTCGCAGCTTACCTTGGGGTACCAACCCCACCTTATTTGAGATTGTGTGCTACTGAAATCAGGGAAACAAATACATTTCGCTTCATGGGAGTCAACCCATCAGATTTGTTCCCTCTACCCATCTCTTATTTTCTTTTTGTTTATTTTTTCACTTCCCATCTTAATTTCTACGTTGGATGACTCAATTACATTGAGGACAATGTAATGTTTAAGTGTGGGGGAGTGGGTAATTTTCCATATTTTTGCAGATTTTCACTTTTCTTAGGAATATATATATATATAAAATAAATAAAATCAATTACATTATATCTTTGTTTTGCTCGAGGACTAGCAAAATATAAGTGTGGGGGTGTTGATAAGCATGTAAATGCTACATTTTATACCCATATTTATATTAGCTAGGATACAATATTTTAGTTACTAATACTATTTTAGTGCTTTTGTAGAAAGTACAAGTGAATTGATCATCCAATCGAATAAACAACAAAATGTGAGACTTAATGGTGTTTATGCGACAAAAATGGCAAAATGTGGCTGGCTTTGGTACTTCCATATATCGGCAACCATGATGGTGAAATGTGGTTGGCCTGGTATTTCCATGTATCAAACAACCACAATGATCAAATATGTTGGCATGGTATTTTTATATATCAATGACACTTATTATGTTGTCCTGGTATTTCTATATATCATGCCAGACTTATTACGTCGGCACTGTATTTCTATATATCAAAGAGGGTTGGCCTGGTATTTCCATATATTAGCAACCACAATGATGAAATGGGTTGGCCGGGTATTTCCATATATCAGCAACCATGATGGTGAAAATGACAAAATGTAGCTGGCCTGGTATCTCTATATATATCAGCAGCATAGAATTGTTTCATAGGCGAGGCAGAAACGCAGCAAAGGAATTGAAATCAAAGTGGGGTTGGCACATGGAAACTGAAAATGTGAACTATTTTATCTTTCTTACTTTATTACAAACTAGGGTATGACCCGTGCCGTAACGGCACGGGTTTGGATTTGTTATTGCAAAATGTGATGGTTCATCACTTCAATGTATTTTTTTTTTTGTGGTATTGGTGTTTAGTTCAAAATAAATCTAACCCAAGCTAATATATAATATATAATAGACACCACAAAATTATCTAGTGCATGTTGATTGTTCCTGCTGAGATTGTACATTAAAACGATAATTCTTTTTTTTCTTTTTTTTCTTTTTTTATGAGATTAAGAGAAATAAATTGGCATGGTATAAATCATACAAAACTTATTATTATTTAAAGAGGGGGATCCATAAACACTCTTAAATGGACACTATCATACATGATTTGCGCCATTTTCTCCGCAAAATCCAAATGACAATGAATCTAAATCTAATACTTTAATGATATGTTCCTATTATAAGACTCTACATTCCTACAAAAAATGAGCACGATTCAAGATACCAAACCTCACTATCTACCGATCTTAATTTCAACTGTTAACTTTTAACGGCTGATATTGAAAGGGGTAGATGGTTGTGTTACACGTCTCCTAATCGTGCTCATTTTTGGTAGAACGTAGAGTCCTATAAGAGGAACGTATCATCAAAGTATTAGATTTAGATTCATCGTCATTTGGATTTTACGGAGAAAATGACACAAATCATGTATGAAGGTCCTCCCTCTTATTTAAATTGTGTATTTTGGCTTGGAAAATGTGAATGTCCCTTTATACGGTCCCATGCGTAATAGTTTGAATCTTATATAGTCAACTGATTTTGGAGGTAGGCAATGTATGGATAGTTCTTCCTCTGGCTACAGAGGACATGACGGTGCAGGTTAGGTCTAACCGAAGCAGGCCGTGCTGAAGTTCCAACTTGAAGTACACATCACCGGTTTGGGTTATATTTCACAAAGTGTAGTAAGGTATATGACTATATGGATGGTATAGTTCAAGACTTGAGGTACTAATTCATTATCGATGAGATAGTATATATTACGATGACCAACTCGGTGTTTTGCAGTATATAGGAAATTTTACCTCGTGACGTCGACGGGATGGCTTCAAATTTCAAAGACCCACTGAAACGAGAATGCAGCAACGGTGCAATGCTTCTTATGTAACGGCAACGGTGCAAGTTTTTATGGAGCGTCTGGGCTTATTTTGTTTCATCTTTGGGATTTAAGCGGGCGTCTCCTAGTCTTTGTGATACCAAGTCACTGAGCAAGTGATACATTTCTCCGGAAACGTTATGCACTTATGCTTTGTCGCTTGGTACACATGGGCTTCAAACATTCGAAAAGAAATCAATATCGTAGCAACAAAACACTTGCAAATGTTCATCAAGAACCTGATTTCGTTGAGGGAGTCATCAGAACAGTTCTTACATCAATTAAAACAAATATTTTTTGAGGAAAAAGGATATATTGAAAAGAAAAAGGGGTACAACGGCAATCAAAGAGACCAGCCAGCCAGCCAAAAAAAAAAAAAAAAAAACCACAATTACATGCAGATTACATCCTCCCAGTTATGTATAATTTGGTCCATCGTGAAGTCACTGAAGATTTTTGTGTCCGTACTCCACAAGCAGGTATTCAAAATCACTGCTTTAACAAGTTCATCTTTAGATTTGCTTCTCCCTCCATGCACCCTACTCTTCCTTTCCAGCCATAAAACCCATATTATTAGTAGTTTGTTTCATTATGATAGAGATTCCAATATGTCATTTTGGCCCTTGCCATTTTATCCTGACATTTTTAGGGGCGACCCCAAAAGAATTAGGGGCGACACAAAATGACAAAAAAGGTCACTCAAAGCTAAAACAAAGCCACCCTTTATCTCAAATTTTTCGAAATGGCAAATATGCCCTCCATAATCGGTAGTTTAGTCTACAATCGGGAGAAATTTGTTATATAGAGGAGATTCCATTTTCATATGATTGAGAATTTCCAACAATCGGTAGTTTCATGATGTTTATTGCCTACCGATTGTACAATCGGTAGTTTCATAATGTTTATTGCCTCCCGATTATGGTAGTAGCCCTAAATACGAAATTTTAAAAAACCAATAGGAATTTTAGATTGAGAATTTCCACAATCGGTAGTTTCATGATGTTTATTGCCTACCGATTGTACAATCGGTAGTTTCATAATGTTTATTACCTCCCGATTATGGGAATAGCCCCAAATTCGAAATTTTCAAAAACCAATAGGAATTTTAGATTTATCTATTTCCACAATCGAGAGTTTTATGATGTTTATTGCCTACCGATTGTACAATCGGTAGTTTCATAATGTTTATTGCCTCCCGATTATGGTAATAGCCCCAAATTCGAAATTTTCAAAAACTAATAGGAATTTTAGATTTCTCTATTTCCACAATCGGTAGTTTGATGATGTTTATTGCCTACCGATTGGAAGTGCTGTATTAGATAGAGAAGAAGAAGAAGAGATAAGGAGGAGGGAGGACCGCTCGATGGTTTTACTTTTCTTTCTTTTTGTTTTGAAACGCACATATGCAAGTGTACTATATGTCCGGTCGATTGGAAATCGACACGCGCATCTCACATGTGTTGACATAACTGAGCACTCACGGCAGTTACAACAGAAAGGGGGTTTTGCCAATTAGGAGTTTAAAAAGCGGGGTAATGCAAAATAGATATCTTTTTTGAGGGGAAAACACAAAATCCCCCCAAAAATTATTATAAGAATAATAGAATCAAGACAACCAAATCAAACCTGGCATGGGTAAGAGAAATTTTTACCTTCCAAACAAATTAAAATCTAAAAAAAGAATCTATGAGAGTTACTACTGTTCAACAAAGATTTCCTCGGATTTTTTTGCTAATAGACTTCCATAGAACACCCTGTACAAAGGCCTTTTCCTTAAAGAGTAGACAAAAATTACTCTGTGAAAAGATGTCTCTTTGACCCTGCAAGTGGCCTTTAATCCAACGCGCAGGGTCGAAATTCTGCACAAAAATAACCAAAGGAGAAATCATCAATGCCTTCATAGTTAAAACCAATAGGAATTTTAGATTTCTCTATTTCCACAATCGGTAGTTTATGATGTTTATTGCCTACCGATGGTACAATCGGTAGTTTCATAATGTTTATTGCCTCCCGATTATGGTAATAGCCCCAAATTCGAAATTTTCAAAAACCAATAGGAATTTTAGATTTCTCTATTTCCACAATCGGTAGTTTGATGATGTTTATTGCCTACCGATTGTACAATCGGTAGTTTCTAGATGTTTATTGTCTACTGATTATGGTAGTAGCCCCAAATTCGAAATTTTCAAAAACCAATAGGAATTTTAGATTTCTCTATTTCCACAATCGGTAATTTCATGATGTTTATTGCCTACCGATTGTACAATCGGTAGTTTCATTATGTTTATTGCCTCCCGATTATGGTAGTAGCCCCAAATTCGAAATTTTCAAAAACCAATAGGAAATTTAGATTTCTCTATTTCCACAATCGGTAGTTTCATGATGTTTATTGCCTCCGATTGTATAATCGGTAGTTTCATAATGTTTATTGCCTCCGATTATGGTAGTAGCCCCAAATTCGAAATTTTCAAAAACCAATAGGAATTTTAGATTTCTCGTATTTCCACACCGGTAGTTTCATGATGTTTATTACCTACCGATTGTACAATCGGTAGTTTCATAATGTTTATTGCCTCCCGATTATGGGCGTAGCCCCAAATTTAATTATTTCAAAACCAAAGCTAGGAAGAAAAGAACATAGTCACAATCGGTAGATAATTTTTTTCTTTCTAAACTACCGATTATGAAGGGACATATAAGTATTTTCAACCTATTTTGTCATTTTGTGTCGCCCTAATTCTTTCTTTTGTCGCCCTAAAAATGTCGTGCATTTTATCTGCAAAAGATATAAAAATAATTATCCCAATAAATAGTCCTGGAACCTAAGCACTGGATGTGTTTGACTTGTTCCGATTATCTCGCCCCAACCACCAAATCCACTCCAGATTATGAGTGTAGGAAAATGTGTCAAACATTTTGAACTATAAACTTTGATCCCAAAAGCAAGAAGAGTCTGATCAATGAACTAACATTTACAAACATTATTTAATTTCTTGTCATTTGAGCAAGAAGAGTCTTAGGATGTCTCCGTTTAAGTTGTTAAGATTTCCAAAAAGGAGAGGAACACGATCATACGACGTTACGATAAATGGACCTCTATCAGTATGCTCAAAGTTTGTTCAACCATATTACTACCGTGTTACTAAAAGATCGATGCCAAAAGTTAAGAAAACACCCGGCTTAAAGAGAAATAACAACCCACTTACCTGTGGACGGAGGGATGTAGGGACAAATTGGGTCCGCCGACCCCACTTATTTTTGAAATCCCATCAATATAGGTTTATAATTTTTGTAATTTCATGTCTTGTGGGGGCAAATATGCTTGATAAAATTGAAATTATATTTTTAATGGGTCAAAATTATAAAATTCATGTAAAATTAATACAAATGCATCAGATGTATGACGTAAAAACAAAAAAAAACGATCTAAATTACAATATCTAATTTAAATCCAATTTTTTTATGATTTGATTTTCACTTAGTTAATACTAAAAAGTCAATAAAATGTCCAAAAAAAAATCAGGCGGCCTTCGGCGGCATACCATCTAGTATATACAGATTTTTACCATATGAATTTGCCCCCACTTGGGAAAAAGTCTGGCTCCGTCACTGAGCTTACCTTAGCCCTTAAACCATCTAACCCAATTTTCTGTCCACAAACAATGGCTGGAGTGAATTCATTCGTATTTGTTAACCAAGGATTAACATAATCAATATTAATCATTTTTCTAAAAGTAATTAACCGCAAATCATGCTTACCCTAGGTTGTCACGGGTATCACGTTATAGACACATTATCCATGGAACATGGACAAGCTCCTATCATAAGGGCCATTGGCAATCTGTACGTTGTTAAGTATGAGATCGGAAGACATATATTAAAAAAAAGGGGGGGATTTTGTGTTTTCCCCTCAAAAAAGATACTTATTTTGCATTACCCCCTTTTTAAATTGATAATTGGTGAAACCCCCTATATGTTAGATTTACCGTCACCACCATGTTAAGTGCGAACGTGCTACACACGCGTGTATCATAAAAAAATAATCTTTCTAAAAAATACCAAAATATCGCTTAATCCAAAGAAATCGACACAAGCAAACCAAGAATCAAAATCAACTGGAACTAATCAAATCCAACCCAATTCCATGAAATTAAACACGGATGTATTCATGAACCCCAACCCCAAGCACAACAATTGATTCATAACATACCCAAATCATTCAATAACAATAGAATCACCAAAATTTGAACCTTCACAAAGAAAACCCGTGAAAGATCAAAAACAAATGTGATACCACGAATTTGTTTGCAAAACCATCGAAACATTAATGTTTGCCTCCACCCAAGTCGATGCTCACACTATCATGAGAACCAGGACCTCTTCCCTTTGAAATTTAACCCAATGCCTTTCTTTTAATTATTCCTCTCTCGATCCTAAAAAACAATACTTTATAGCTTTAGTTAAGCGAGAGATCAAAAGAGATTTAAGTATCAATTTGGAAAAATGGGTTATGAATTATTTGTTCTAGTAAGAAGGTATACAAAACATCCACAACATAGACAATCACCGAGAGTATGTTTTTAAGAGAAAAGCTTTCTTATGTTGTTAATTTTGTTTATACCCAATTTGATTAAAACCAAGGTTTTTCGAAAAACAAAAAAAAAAAAATCTCCGATCAGTTCTTGGATGAGATATCGCTTCCATCAAGAGATTTTAATCCGATTTCAATCTAGTTCGGCTTTTGCATCCATCGATCTTTATTCTTCATACCCATTTGAAGATATTTTGAAAGCAATAAACTTCAAATTTTGTACCTGTAATGTAACTCTTTAATGGAAGTGCTGTATTAGATAGAGAAGAAGAAGAAGAAGAGATAAGGAGGAGGGAGGACCCGCTTTCGATGGTTTTACTTTTCTTTCTTTTTGTTTTGAAACGCACATGTGCAAGTGTACTATAGGTCTGGTCAGTGGAAACTGCACACGCGCATCTCACATGTGTTGACATAATCGAGCACTCACTTCAGCTTACAAATGAGAAAGGGGGTTTTGCCAATTAGGAGTTTAAAAAGGGGGTAATGCAAAATAGATATCTTTTTTGAGGGGGAAACACAAAATCCCCCCCCAAAAAAATTATAAGAATAATAGAATCAAGACAACCAAATCAAACCTGGCATGGGTAAGAGAAATTTTTACCTTCCAAACAAATTAAAATCTAAAAAAAGAATCTATGAGAGTTACTACTGTTCAACAAAGATTTCCTCGGATTTTTTTGCTAATAGACTTCCATAGAACACCCTGTACAAAGGCCTTTTCCTTAAAGAGTAGACAAAAATTACTCAGAAAAGATGTCTCTTTGACCCCGCAAGTGGCCTTTAATCCAACGCCAGGTCGAAATTCTACAAAAATAACCAAAGGAGAAATCATCAATGCCTTCATAGTTAAGAATTTCAGCTTATATACTATATATAGTACCACCAATTTAGCTAATCTAAGCGTTTGATAGCTCCAATACTCTCAGTTTCCAGATGAAAGCTGAAACAACAACCAAGTAAGATTAGAAGTTAGATAATCAAAATAATTGACACAAAGTGGTGTTGTGAGTTATACAACATTTAATGACAAATAGAGAGGTCAACTTGGAAAAAACTTCTAATACCTAAGTTCGAAAAGCCTTAACAGAAATAATGATTCAACTACGTATGTTTAGCTGAACCGACAACCAAGTAAATTTGGAAGTTAAATAGTCATATTAATGGACATGGTTGTGTCGATGGTTATCCAACCTTTAGCTGTACAAATGGAGAGGTCATTAAATTACTTGGGTTTATATATATCATATAAAATATAGTTATCATAGTTAGGTAATTTGATCATTGAAACATTCTTAATGCTATCCAAGAAGAGATTAGTTCACAATACATAATTTAGCCGAACGTCAAAATTCGAATGCACGAGAAATATGCAAGTTGCGAGATCAATTTCGTGTAGATGTTGTAGTACTGAAGCTTTAGGTTGACGTTCTAGTACACTAAGCTTGTCGGTGTGGGTTTCTTTGCATCCCTCTGTTCATGAAAACAAAACCTAGTCAAAAAATAGGAGAATGAACGAACCACAGGAATTGGTATGCCCTAAATAACACGATACAAATTAGATAACTAATGTCAATTGATCCAAATCAGAGAGGTCACACCCAAACCAAAAATTAAAACGAAATAGGAAAAATAATACTCCTACTTTACCAATCAACCAAAAAAAGTAGCGACTCAAACCTGGGATAGCAAAGCTGTGCAATGAAAATCGGTGAAAAGAAGGTAGAATCCCATTGTTAATCCAAATAAGCGAGAGTCATACTTGAGATAATAGGTCTGTTCGATGGGTAAGTTATGTCTTCCGGTTAATTGATCGCTCAGAAGAGTAACACCTTTGATAAATGAGATTTATTAGTTGATCGCTCCAAAGAGTAACGTATTTTGCATTAAATGGAAAAATTATCAGTGGACGTTTCAAAGGAGAAGAGAAATAATGTGCTGGCTCGATCTTGGCCGTTCTTATCAGCGGACATTCCGAGGAGAAGAGAAATAATGTGATGGCTTGATCTTGGTCGTTCTTTATCCTTTCAAAGTGTAGACTATCGTCCTTTATGTGTCCAAATTATGGATATTCGTTGATTAGTAAAAACACCATTGTCCCTTATAATATAGATATATTCCACCGAGAAAGATAATTTATTTGTCATGTGAAGAATTAATTGAGGAATATTTACACGTGACTATTTTGGAAATAAAATAACTCTTTCTTCATTTGGGAGATTTTGGAAATAAGGGGAGTTTATTATTTCATTGGAAGAACGAGGTGGCAATACTATTTGGGGAAAGATACTGATGACGACATCAACTTGCATGCAAGATATTTCATTGAATAATTTATTTTCGTACTTTGATTAATGAAATAAAAGAAAAGGAAGGTGTATAAGAAGGGGGGTGACTATTTGAGAGGGGGAGCCCCGGCCATAGTGCCGCAAGGAGAGAAGGATTTTGAAGTTTTGTTTTTGATTCTTCATTTTTCATTAGCTAGAGTTTAATTTTAATATGTTTATGGCTTTTGAGAAAGCCATGTCTAGCTAGAGCCATGTTAGGGTTTAGGTAGAAACCAATTTTATTGTGTAAACTCTACATTGATATGCTTAATAATGATTTGATTGATTAATAGTTCTTCTTCATATAGCTTGGTATTTAATCACTTATGTGATTTTCTTGATTATTTATGCTTTTGAATTGATATTTCGTGCTTCGGTTAAATCCCTAGACGTGGTATGCAAGGATTGATAGGTAATGCTTTAGAATCACTACCCATGAAGCGAAGGAAACTATAGCGGAGAAACAATATTTTATAATGCATGGAATATATTTTTAAAGATTAGTAGAGTTTGCATAGTTAATTGGTGGAAACCGAAGACCCTAGCAACCCAATATCATTTTGTTTATTGTTAGAATTATTTTTATCTCGTTTTTCTTCAAATTTCAAAATCGTTCAAACATCATCTCGTTGGTTACTTAATTTTTGATATTAGTTGGTAGAGTATTTCACACTTCTCGTGGGAACGACCCGCATTTGCTATCGATACTACAATTGACCCGTGCGCTAATGGATATAACTAGGTTTTATTTAATCGTTAATTTGGTCATATAAAATCTACATCAGTCTATCAACTAAGCGGGGATTGCATTCGCTTAATACTTGAATTCGCCAATCGTGGCGCTGGTAATGGGTCTCTTTATCCAACAGAAGTTAGGGATCCAAAATTTAAGGAATTGGGCGATACTCACGAAAGTTATACAATCGAGAGTTTCTATGAGAACTATGAATTCATTCCTATGAGGAGG
>JAJJWW010010146.1:0-74801 GCA_023531295.1 Papaver armeniacum | reverse complement strand
AAGAGCGCGTTAACTGATGGCCACCACTTTGTAAAACAGTTTTAACTTCGTAGTTTTTTTTTTTTTGATAGTTTTTGTATCAATATTTCGAGTTCAATTCCGAACATGAGAACTGTCTTACGATGTTTTGGGGCCCTGTTGCACCCCCCTTACTAGAATTGTTGTTGTGGAGAGTAATCAGGTCTGATGTATCCCACTTGAACTTTTATACTTTTATTGGGAAACTTTATACTTTTAATTTGTTGGGGAAGGATCCCTTGACACTTTTATTATCACACTATCTCATACGTTGGACATCATTTTTGTGAATTAAAATCAAATCGTAACGGATTTGAAGCTAATATTTTGAGGATATGTTCCTCTTACCAAGTTCTATATTCATAACAAAAATGAGCGTATTTCGAAATATAAAACCTCACAATCTACCGGTCTTAATTTCGACGGCCAGAAATCCACAAATTTTCAACGACTCATTTTCAAAGTAGTAGATGATGATGTTATACGTCTCGGAATACACTCATTTTTTGTAGGCATGTAGAACTTGGTAAGAGTAACATATCCTCAAAATATTAGCTTCAAATCCGTTACGGTTTGGTTTCAATTTGCAAAAATGACGCCCAACATGTGAGATAGTGTGATAATAAAAGTGTGAGGGGATCCCTCCTCTAATTTGTATTGCAACAAAACACCGTATTTCACAATTATAAGTTAACGAACCAATCAACATATGTCTAAGTTCGTATAACTTGTCATTGATTCACAGAAAATCATCAGGGAAAGTATCAGGAAAAAATTAAAAATAACTTGTTTCTTGAGAAATGTGAAGGTGAATGCAACAAAGGCATTTTGAATCTATCGTGGATTTGCTCATGTATCTTGTGTTCTTATTAATTTCTGAAAGTTTCGCATTTTGAAGCATGATGTGTTTTGGATAGTAACAAAGGCAGTCATTCTTGACCCTAAGCTGTCTAAGCACTTTGCTAATCTCTTCTTGTATCTTTCCAAGGTGCTATCTTGGCACCGTTTCTTATTTATTTTTCTTTGACTTTCTCAAACGGAAAAAAAAATGGTTGCTGAATGGTATTTTGGTAATGTATATAGGGTACATTATTTATATGTCCTTACTTTTGAAACCCAATAAATATAACCTTATACAACAATAAATATGTCCCTACTTTTTAATAGAAGGCTATTATTGGGGCGTCACCTAATAGGACAAAAACGGGTCACCCGTAAGTAATTTCAAAAATCCCTTATCTCAAATAATTGTGTAATGACTAAACAACCCTTGTTTGGCTTTAGTTTAATTAATTAAACCTAGCTACGTCCTAAATTACGCCTGGAAATCAACTAAACCTAGGCGTAAAATTAGAATTACGCCTGGAAATCAACTGAACCTAGGCGTAAATTTGGAATTAACAACTAAACCTAGGCGTAAAATTGGAATTACGCCTGGAAATCAACTAAACCTAGGCGTAAAATTGGAATTACGCCTGAAATCAACTAAACCTAGGCGAAATTGGAATTACACCTCGAAATCAACTAAACCTAGACGTAAACGACATGCAAATCAAAGTTTACGCTTGAATTGAACTAAACCTAGGCGTAAGTTCTCCAAAAACTAAATTACGGTTGAAAAATCTAGTACCATACCCAGGCGTACTAGCAGAAAGTAAATAAAATCCTAATTTTACTTCGATTTCATTCGATTTAAGCACAAAAACGGGTACAAAAAGATGGGTTTGTTTGATTATTACCTTACATACACCATGGGTTGTTGTTGAGGAGTTTGAAAACATGATTCTTCAATTGATTGAATCGGTGGAATGAGTTGAGGATGAAGTTGAGGTTGATTGAGTTGTTGATCACCATCACTAGGATCAGTTTGCTTCTTCCTCATCTATTTTTAGTAGTTTTAATTGAAGGGTAATTTTGACAAATTGCTATGGAATCAAAATATCCCTTAGCCAGATTTTTGGTCACCAAATATCCAAGTGAAGCCCCTCTAATGGAGTGTGACGCCCCAATAATAACCTTCTTTTAATAACCTTATCTATTTAAAATTGGATTACTTTAATACCCTCACCCATATAATATTTTTCTTTATTTCAAAAATGGAACAAATTTCTTCCTCTACCACTTCACCACCACCACCAACATTCAACTACCATTCCACCACCACCGTTCAACGACCACCACCTACCAACCACCACCACCACTAATATTCCACCACAACTCCTCCACCACCACCAGTCCTCCACCACCACGAGTCCGTCGCCGCCGCCGCCACCGTCGTCGCCGCCGCCACCACTGGTTCAGATATTTTTGTATCAACAACAGTAGTTGATCCAAATAAAAATAGAACCAACAGTAGAAGTTGATCCAATTTAGGGGATCAACAATGGTAGTTGATCCAAGAAAAAAAGGATCAACAGTAGAAGTTTAATCAATTGAGGGGATCAACAATGGTAGTTGATCCCCTAAATTTGATCAACAATGAAAGTTGATCCATGTAAATGGAGTGAACTTGGCATGAGTCGAACACGCATGATCTGACATGGAGTCAGTCATGCTACCATTGCACTACACATTCAACATTGGAATTTACATGATTTAAACTACAAGCATGAATCCAATGAAATATTGTCAACAATAGGAGTTGAAAGGATCAACAACAGTAGTTGATCCCATAAAAAATTGGGTCAACAACCGTAATTGATCCCATAAAAAATTGGGTCAACAATAGCAATTGATCCCATAAATTGGATTAACAACAGTAGTTGATCCCATAAATTGGATGAACAACAGTAGTTGATACCGTAAAAACTGAAGTAAGTAGGTTTACTGAAATGACAATTGCTATACCTGGAACACCATCAACAAATGCAACCAACATCATACCCAATCTCCACCACAATCACACTCAAACTCCACCACCAACATCACCACAAACATCCAGAATCACCAATATTTATTAAAAAACACCACCAACCCCAAAAACATCACCAACACCACTGAATCTATTACCAACACAGACCACCTCCATCACCACCACCACTACTGAATTTGGTAGACAAAATAAGATTTAGATAATAAGAGAATTAATGGTATGTATTACCATTTACATTAGCACTAGCAGAAACTTAAATAAGAGAATCAAGGTAGACAAAAAGTATCAGATTTAACCCTAAATCTCAAAACAATAAGATAAAATAGATTTAGATAATACATCCTCCACCGTCGTCACCACCATCATCATTATTACTTCTCTATTCAATAAATCAAAGAAGTTTTACTCTAAATTATCTAAAATCGTAACCCAAAATCAGATCTCGATCTATAATCGTAACCCAAAATATGTTCTCGATCTGTTTGAATATGAATTTGAATTTTATATAAAGTTGAAAAACAAACACAAAAACGTGTTAAATTTGTTGATACTAGAGGCGGAGATGGTGCTAGTGGCTGTTGTGGTGGCGATAAAGATAGAGGTGGTAGTGGAAGCGATAAGGATGGTGCTGGTGTAGTTTTCTTCAAAGCATCAATGGAGAGGAAAAAGAATTGAAAAAGAAACAATTTGGGTTTTCTTAGAGAATAACGATTATATATGATAATATAAGAATAGGGTAGATTTGGAATAGTTGTTTTTTTCTTAATGGGCCAGGGATAGAATTATTGTGAAGAAGGATATATTTGAAGTCTGTCAGAACCAAGGACATATATTCAATTTCCAGTATATGAATCTTTATTAACTTGATTTTGGTTTATATGCAGCTTCTGGAAGTAGATCCCACTGATTTAATTACTCGAGAAATGCTTACCGCTAATAAGTTATTGGATGAACCTTTTCAAATTGATTTGGGCAGAGGTTTTTATGGAGAAGAGTGTTCGGTATTGTTCCCTCTTTACCCTTCAATTATCCCTAATGTTAGTCTGTCGCTTTTAAATGATTGATGTCCTGTTATGATTATAGTTCGTATTTTAAATAATTTATAATTATTTCATTCTGACTGTATCGATGTGTTATTGTTTTAGGGAATTAGAGCTGATGCCTCTCAAACTTAAGCAATGAAACTGGGAAAGAACTTCGTTTGAGAAGTGCGGCTGCAGGCTTAAGGTAAATTTTCATCAAAATAAACAAGTTTCTGAAGTGGCAGATGGCTTAGTGCATAACTGAATTACGTTTAACATGTCAGGCCCATAGGCGCAGTTGTTTACATGCAGCAAAAAAATAATAATTAAGATGTTCCTGAGGAGTAATGATAGTAACACTGACACCTGTGAAATTGCTAAGATATGCATTTTAAATGTGCATCCTTTCTCTTTTGTTTCTTGTTGATTATTCATGTAATCTATCTCTGTTTCCACCTCTCTAAACATGAAGGCTTATGGCGGGGGAGTCACATCAGCTTCAAGCTCCTTTATCATAAGATATCAAGAATGGATGATTACAATGAATGGGTACCTTTACTAATATCGCTTATTAAAATTGTAGTGTGATACTGAAATAGTTACTAGCTTTTAGATACTCAGTTTAGTGATGGGTGCCAGTTGACTGTGAATAACCCTTTCAGTTTCTCTGTAGGAGAATGTTGTAGGTGTGAAGAATCTATGAGGAATGATCCATCATGTTTTTTCATCCTTTGATGCTTATAATATATAGCACTAGCGCTGAACTAAACAACTAAGACCACCAAAAAATCCTTCAATCGGTACAATTATGGTTATAGCTTCATTGATAATATTTTTTCAACAACCAAGGAAAAGTAAATATCTCTATGAATCCAACATTAGTCCTATTTTTTCCATGGGTAATAAACAGTCACACTGATGATAGTCCTATCTTTTTCAACAATCTATGATGTTGTGTTTTTATTGTTATTCTTGCTTATTTAGTGTTATCTTTAGTTTCTTCAGAACTTGAAAAGGGAGATACCTGGATACTCAATTGTAGATTTTATTTTTTATTTTATTTTTTTGGTATCAAGATTCTGGTTTTGCTTGTCAAGGGACAGGAGATCTTGGTTTTCTAGATATGTAGCAGAATTCATGCCATCATGTACGTCTATATTTGTAAGAAGATTGTGATGGTAGATATCCAGATTAACTAGTGCACACTGTACTAAGTTCATCTTGAGTTGCAACCCTGCAGGGAATCTGTCAAGTTGGTTACCAACCTTACCGGGCAACTCGGTTTGACACTTAGATTCTATTAAGCTACTGGTTTACTTTAGTTCATGATGATTCCGTGATGAAGGAAATCGTTGAACATATTGAAAAACAAACTCTTGGTCTGACTATAACAGAATACAAGGGCTTAGAATTTCAGGTATATGATAGTGGCTTATGGTATTCCTTTTGCATTTCGAGGTTAGATTTTATCTTAGCATTATTTAGATTTTATCTTAGCATTATTTATTGTTTTTCATGAGTGTACTCTATGGCATATGTTCTTTGAAAGAGTTGGTGATTTATTCTTGGAGAAACTGGTGTTCACATGCTTGGTTCTAATACTGAATTCTCTCCCGTTGCTCTTGTAGAGGCAAAAATGAGGACGTTTTTGTTGTTGTTGATGACATAAGGAGCAGGACTGGTCTTGAATTTGGTCTCTCATACGTTGTTATACGAGGAATTGGAAGAAGGGGCTATTTGTGCGAGTTCAAAGTGCAGAAAACCAATTGGTAAGATTGGCGTTGCCCAGATTACTGGATAGTTAGGCACCCTGAGGGCCATCTTGAGGTGGCATTCAAAGTGTGGAGGCCGGTGAGGGTTAGTCCCATATATGAGTACCCCAGGGACGAGAAGCGTGTTATCAGAGGATGGCTCAGACCTAGGGTTAAGTGTTTCCAAGAGTAATCAAGCTTTCCAAGCCTTACCAATTGGCTGATATTATTTCCGATAATTTTTCCTTATAAACTAGATTAACAAAGGGAACATTATCTATATACCCCTAGTATAAAGCCCATTGAAAAATACCCTTTCCAACTTAAAATATACCCCTAAGCTTCTATAAGCCCAAAACCCGGATTAGTAGTTTACCAAAATATACTTAATTAAATAGAGATAAACTGTCACCAACATGAAATCGTTCACCCAGTTATTTTTCATTTCCTTTTTTAGGTTCTCTCTCTTTCCCAAAACCTCCCACACCGTAGACAAAAATCACAAAAATCGTAGAAATCAAACCAAAAGCTAGTTGTTGAGAGAATTACAGAGATCCAAAAGATTAATCGAAACAGAGACTATCAAAGATCAAAACACAAAACTAGGGTTTTGTAGTTGATGATTGAAAATTGATTACTGTAATCTGAAGATTAAGGTACAAATCAAAGGTATACATCGATTAACTTATTGTAATTAGTTTATAGTTCAATTCATTTTGATTTTGTTTTAACTGTTAATGCTTGATTTCGTCAATTTTTTTTTTTTTAAATTTTGATTCAATTGATTTTGATTCAAATCTTCCTTAACTGCTAACTGTTAATGGTTTGATTTGTGTAAAATTTCGTCGATTCAGTTTGTATAATGGTGTTACATTCATTTACTAATGAGTTGTATGATTTTGTTGCATGTAACGAATTCAAATATATGGAAACAAGGAGACCGATGATATTGATGGTAAACTGATGATATATTTACTAATAAGAGCCTTACAAGTAACTCTCAGAAATCTCTGTTACTGAGTTATTGTAGTTGTAAAGTTGTGATTTAGCCTACTGTTGGTGTTGATGGTATTGATGGATGAATATTTAGTTTGTTGTTGTAGGGGACTAATGGAAAAACTATGAATATATAATGTATTGATGGAACTGCTATCGTGATTATCAATTTGGTTAGGTTCTGAAATGTATGTTGATAGTCTCTGTTCCAATTTGGTTAATCAAACAGAGATTTATTGAATTTTGGTGTGTGCTAATTTTGAAGTACAGATGTAAAACCACTGTTTTAAGCTTGTTATTTTTTCTCTTTATGGTTGTTGTTTATTTTCATTTGTAAAATTCAAGTGATTGTACTTCTTCAATGCTTTATAAGAAGTACAATACAATCAATTAGGTTGTCTTGTCTGCTTTGGAACACTTTTACGATAATAGTCATGAACAAAACATAACTAAAATAGATTTGGCGAAATCCAAAACACATGAAGTTGTGGTATCTCATTTTGGAAGAAACTTTCTCAAGTTGTCTCCAAAGGTGTAAACAACTTGTTCAAGTTGTCTTCAAGTTGGAACAAACTTGTTTCAGGTTGTTCGCAAAATCCAGGGCTCATGAATCTGTGGTATCTCATTCTGAAAGAAACTAGCTCAAGTTGCTTCAAATGCTGGAAGCAACTTGCTCAAGTTTTCTCAAGTGTTGGAAGCAACTTGTTTCAAGTTTGCTATAGACTTAGCAGTTAACTAACTTTGGTCTGTAGATACTTGTTTGTTTGATGACTTTTGAAAGCAACTAGCTCAAGTTTTCTCAAGTGTTGGAAGCAAATTGTTTCAAGTTTGCTACAGACTTAAAAGTTAACTAACTTTGGTCTGTAGATACCTGTTTGTTTGATGACAAGAGGCCATGCTATCAGTACTCTGACCTTCCTGTGCATATCATGTAGATAAAATTTATGGCAGAAATAAAGAAGAAAAGATGTTTCATAAACTGTATATGTCTCATGAGGAATCACTTATTTATACTTGTTATGTCTTTATATGCACAGTTACTATTTCAGGAGATTAGTTGACTTCAACCTGATACTTCTGGTATTTATATATTTTTTATATTTACGCCACAAATGGAGAAGCTTCTGTGTTAACTTACCCGAATCCAAAAAAGACATTGGTACACTATGAAGCATGGTCATGATGAGTTTCTGCGCTGTCAAAATACCGATTGTTGCCACTAGCAACTGGTGGGACAATATACAAATTGCACTTCCTACTGCGATTAGTAAGTAAACAAGGAACATGACATTCACCTTGACAATTGGCTTGGAATTCGTTGTAACAGGTGAAGCTCATGTTATCCAATAGTTACTCCATATCTGTAACGCGTCAAAACTGAACTGAGCTAAGATAATCAATGGAACCAATTCCCCACCCCACACCATTGCCAGGTACGACCAATAAACTTCTTTTCCGATGCTTACTTTTCTCTCTCTCTCGCTCTCTCTCTCTCTCTTCTCTATTTGAAGTTGTTTATTTGTTGTGGTATGAATATCATTTTCAACTAAAGCATGCAACTTTTGTAATGTTCTGCTTGAGTTTTCGACATTGAGGATTAATTCTAGGGTTTTGCTAAATCCTATATTCTGTGTAAGAAGTTCTTCGAACCTTCCAGCTTGTATGATTTGTCCTTCTTGCTACATCTCTTAAAGATGAAAATAGGTTAGTATGTTGTACTTCCCAATTCTAGGACCACAAGATCATTTCATTTTAAGAGAATCTGGAAATGGAAGATGAAGTTATTTTGCAGTTTTCTTACCAGAATTAGGTCAGCTGCCTAAATAAACTCTACTTGGTTGGTCACATAAAGTATAGGCTTGTCTTTCAGGATTCCCATCAGACATTCCTGAACCGAAGTTATACATACAATAAAACGCATAATGATCTAAGACTTTAATACTGCCTAGTCAACAAATGCTATCTATGTTTAGATTATTCTGCATAGGAAGAAAATCAGACTTCAAAAAGTTGATTTCCTGTATGAGCATCAACTGTACTGAATGGGTCATCTAGAATATATATGTCGACATCTTGGTAAGTAGCCCGTGCAAGTTGTATCCTTTGTTTCTGGCCTCTACTCATATTTATTCCTCTTTCTCCTATTTCTGTTAGGTCTCTAGCCTAGAAGAACTCTAAATATTTACTCATATTTATTCATGTTTCTAGTATTTCAATTTGTGGTATCTCATTCTAAAATAAATTGCTCAAGTTGTGTCCAATGCTGGAAGCAACTAGCTCAAGTTGTGTCCAATATTGTAAGAAACTTGCTCAAGTTTTCACAAATGTTGGAAGCAACTTGCTCAAGTTTTCACAAATGTTGGACGCAACTTGTTTCAAGTTTGCTCCAGGTTTTCCAGTAAACTAACTTAAGCCTGACTTATTGTATGTTTCAATTTTTTTTGACAATATTGATGTACTAATGAATATGTTCATGAAATTTGCCATAGCCAAAGGAGATGAATCTGCAGTGGAGGGAAGTAAGGTTGCGTTACCAAGTGGATGGCGAGTATAAGAATTTACTTGGAGTATATATAACATTTAAGAGGGTAACATAAGAGATATAGCCGTCTAATATATGGAACCGAGCGAAGAAGAAGTGGATGCTAAAGTAAACAAGCAAAGGGTCAAGATGGCGTTCGCTATCTTAAATGCAACTGATGGAAGCTTCAGAAAGAAACATATGCGAGTTTGAATGAAATCTACATTGTGGCACTTGTAGCACTCTTGACATAGTGATGTAAATCTGCAGAAAAGATAAACATTAAGTTAGATGGAAACAGATAAATCTGCACTCTTGATATTGTCTTACTTATATTATTGATCAATGAATATTCAGATGTAAACATTATACAATATGGTTGTCTGATTGTAGATATACATTGCTAAAAGGATATCGATAAAAATACAAACTGACCCTCGCGATTTCTTTTCCCTGGAGGCAACTTGTTCAAGTTGGTTCCAAAACTAAAAGCAACTTGTTTCAAAGTTGTTGCAAAGATGGAGGCAACTAGCACAAGTTGGCTCGAAATCTGGAACAACTAGAACAAGTTGTCTCCACATCTGGAGCCAAACCAACATTATTTCCCCCACAAAAAAAAAAGTAAAGCAGAGCCTGTAGTAGACGGTCTTACAAACAAAAAAAAACAAAACAAAAAAGAAAACTCAATTCATTAGCAACTGAAACAAATTATTTAGAACAACTACAATATAACACGCTCAGGAAAAAAAATTGAAAAAAAAAACCCCAGACAAAGACAACAGGTTGACAAAAACATAACAAAGTTCAAAAAAGTGACAACTGAAAAATAAGAACATAAACAAAGATTCACGGGAACATGCTCCTCCAGAAGTTTGAATACAGATTCCTTCGGAATGTTGGTGCAAGAGCGGCCAACGGATCTTCAGCATGTTTGGCGATTGTGTTATGCAAGCATGCCACACCGACCACATTTTCTCTTCTTGCGAACCATTTCATGGTAAATCTGGTACCGAACATCATTTGATTTCCCAACATAGAGAATTTCCTTCAAATTATTCAGAAAGCCACTTATCACCATCTTCACCAGGAAACAACTTCAAAGGCAACTTGAAAAATCTCTGCAAGAAAAATAATAATACAAATGAGTGATTTAAAAAGATGTTTCATGTTACATAAATGAGAACAACTAGCGCAGGTTGTCTCCATAAATGGAAGCAACTGGAATAAGTTATCTCCATAAATGGAAGCAACTAGCACAAGTTGTCTCCAAAGATAAAAACTTTGTTTCCAAAATCTGACATAGCAACATCATCAGGCAGACCAAAACACAATTCAAAAAATGAATAATGAATATACTTAAACCCAAATTAACTACACAAATAATATGAAGCCAAATAGAGTATGCAGTTTGGTTTGGAGTAACAAATTAAAGCAAAAATGAATAAACTTGCTCAAGTTGGCTACAAGTTGTCTCCATATTTTGAAGCCAAAAAAACATTTTTGTAGGCAAACCAAGTGGAAGGTTGCATTGGTGCTTGTTAGTTTACGCGCAGGCATATGCAACCTACCAATAAATACCGAAACAACTACCAATAAATACCGAAACAAAAACCAGTATTAAATTTACAAGTGCAGAATTTCAACTCTATATTCACTATAAAGTATCAGTTCAATGGGAGTTAAAAGATCAACTACACTTACATTGTCAAGTGCAGCTCCAGTGTCCATACCAAACCTCTCAGCAATCAGTATAATACGACTAGGACGACTGTAAGCTTAAAATGTTCAGGCACTCCCTAGCAAATAGAACAATAATTTGAAGCAAAAGTAGGAATCCATTCTCATCACAAATTCACGGCTAAACTCCCTGAATCAACCATTCTTTCACCTCAATACCCCACAAAAGCTACACGGATTCAAATTGAACCTCCACCTTCTCTGAATCTAAAACTCGGATTCACCATAACCACCATAGTCATTTCCATCTCGGGTCCAAGAACAAGCTTTATTCTTCATTCAAAACCCATATTATCAAACCTGAATCATACCCAAGTTCCATCTTCATTTCTTCAAGCAAAATCTCAACAACAACAATCAAATCACCAAGCCCCTTTCTACAACTGAATTTACAGCTACATTTGTAGACCAAATCTCAAACAAAACGTATGTAAAAAAAAGACAGAGATCATCCAATACTCTCGAAATAAATCAACTCAAGATGAAACACAAATTCAATCGAAATCAAATATGAAATCAATTTTGAAAGATCTTTGCAAAATATGAAATCGAAAATCAAATATGAAATATGAAATCAACTCAAGATGAAAGACAAAGATGAAATCAATTTTGAAAGATCTTTGCAACCTAAAATCAAATATCATAAATCGAAGGATCGAAACCTAAAATGATAAACATAGGAAAAAAGAAAGAAAAACATAGACAGATTAGTCACTAAGCTTCAATATTTTAAATACTTCTTACCGGAATCACCAAGTCGAAACGTAAAATGAGATTTCTCGATCTCCATCTGAACTTGGAGTACCTTATCCATGTGTTGTTGGTGGTGCTGACGGAGGTGGTGATGATGGTGGAGATGGAGATGATGGTGGTGGGATTCGGATTGATTAATTTTTCGTGGTTGTGAAGATAGAGATGGTTATGGTGGCGATCGGTATGGTGGTGGTGGTGGAGATGGACGGAGATTTCCAAGGCAGTAAGAAGGATCCATTGAGATGGGATCGATGAATGATGCAGGATTATTTTTTTTTAGAAAAGGTCAAAATGGGAGTTAAGAAAATGTTGTTTCATGGAGACTTCATCTTTTACCCCTGAGGGTTATTTGTGCAAGGCCCAGCGATATGAAGGGTAGTTGTAACATTCTCACAAAAAAAAAAAAATCTTGCTGGGCCTAAATTAGGCTTTGGAGCCAGCTGGGCCGGGGGTGCAATAGCACACCCATGCAATGGGCTGGCTCCGCCCCAGTTGGTGTTGTTAGTAGTTAGATTGATTCGATTTTTTTTTTTTTTTTCGAAATCAGTAAACTTTTGCATACAACTACAATTTATAAGTCTTTGAGAATTCTGTAGAGAAATATTATTGAGAACAAGGAATCGTGCATCCTCTTTTTTCATTTAAAAAATTAATTACATTAAAATCACCTCCTGCATTGTGCTGTTTGTTGTTGGGGTTTGCGGGTCGTAGCATACCCGGTGTCGCAGGAGATATGATATATGTTTCCTTTGCCCAAACAGAATGTGCGAACTTTACTTCCGCATCTTCATGAAACACATTGCGTTATTCAGCCAAAGCTATATCTGCGGATGAGAAATTCAGCAGTTTCTAAAATAATGTACATATTTTGGTTGTAATTTCAGCAAGGAGAGAGCTTTTGATGAATAAACTATTTAAATTTGTCTTGTCTTAAACAAAACTGATAACTTTCCCATGCCTCTTTACTGATTAATCTTCTTTGCCGATCCCTTTCCTCCTCCTGACATTTTTCACTCTCAAAGTGTCTCTGGATTTCAATATTGCGAAATTTGAAGGGGCATAGTGGACCAGTTTCTGCCATATCATGCTCCCTGGCAACTGCTGCTGATGATGGGTTAAATTGTTGGATCTTTGGAGGTTGAGCAATTTCAGGACCCCTTTTATTAACCTGGCGTCATTAGGGGCGACCCAGAAAGAATTAGGGGCGACATAATAAGACAAAATAAGTTGAAAATACTTATATATCCCTTCATAATCGGTAGTTTAGTCTTTTTTTTATCTACCGATTGTGATTATGTTCTTCTCTTCTTTGAAAAATTCAAAATTCCATTGGTTTTGAAAAATTTGAACATGGGGCTACTACCACAATCAGTAGATAAATAGCACCACGATAGATAATATGTTGGCGGAGACTTACCAAATCCGAGCCGCTATGCGCAATACGAAACCTACACAAGCAATGGCATACAAATGCGGAAATAACACAACTACGCAATATAGAAGCAATCACACAACACCGGCAATTACGTGGAAAAACCCCTCCAAGGTGAAGGGTAAAAAATCACGGGCAAATCTTCCACTATAACAACAATGGGTTACACACAATTCTCCCAATTTGGGGATAACAACAACTTCAAGGTGCATATAGCACTTGGATAACCAATTTGCCTAATTACACTCACCACTAGGGTGGATCAACAATTCATTCACCTAAATAGGTAAGATTCACTATCAATTTGAGAATAGCAAGAGTAAGATTACTTACTACTAGAGTTTGAGCAAACCCTAGATTTTTCTCCCTTTGAAGAGATGTGGAAATTGATAAATCAATCTTCACCACAACAACCAATAGATCCTTAGCTAAGAACCCTTTCTTATTCTCTTCAAGATAACTTCAATCTCACAAAAAATGGTGGCTTAAACTTTCCTCTCTAGCTCACTCTCTCTACTGCCTCTTTTCTTTCTCTTTATCACGACCAAAAGAAAAATGAAGATAATCGTCTCCTGATGCCTTTTGGTTCTTTTAACCAAACAAGGCATGTGCTGCTTAGATCCCCCCACTGGATAAGGGGACACCTAGACTATTGAGCCATAAGGCAGTGACCAGGCCCAACAATCTCCCCCTCACGACTTATGGCGAGGTACCCTTCACCACCAAATCTGATCTGCTGCAGAAATACACATGCTTGTACTTTGGTAGCGACTTTGTCATCATATCAGAACCGTTGTCATCTGTATGGATCTTTTCAATATACAAGACCTTCTCGTCGAGAACTTCTTGTATCCACTGATACCTAATATTGATGTGCTTGGACCTCGATTGAAAACTCGAATTCTTGCTGAGATGGATGGCACTCTGGATGTCACAGTAAACGATGAACCTTTGTTGCTTCACACCGAGTTCTCTAACAAACATCTTCATCCATATCATCTCCTTGCAACTCTCCGTAGATGCAATGTACTCAATTCCATCACCCCAAGCCTGGTCCGTAGTAGATAATGACACACATTTTTGTAACTTGGATTGCCAAGACACGCCTCCTCTTAGCATAGGTAAATAAGTAACCCGATGTCGACTTGAGACTGTCTTGAGCACCTGCCAAATCGAATTGTAACCAACTAACTCTCGACCACTGGCTTGTCACCTCCATAACACAAACATATATTAAAGTACCCCTTAGATACCGTAGTATCAATTTCACTTTCCCAATGCTCCTAACCAACATTACATGAGATTTGATATAAATCTGCTCACCACTCCAACTGCATAAGCTATATCCGCCTTGTACACACCATTGCATACATCAAACTACCAACTGCGGATGCATAAGGAATATTCTCCATTTTCCGTTTCTCAACATCATTCACAGGACATTGATCACGAGTTAACTTAAAATGGTTTTCAAGTGGACAACTCAAAACCAACCTTGTCCATGTTAAATATTTGTAACACCTTCTCAATGTAGCTTTCTTGTGATAACCATAGCTTCCTTGCTTTCCTATCACGAGTGATTTCCATGCCAAGAATACGCTTTGCTGCACCCAAGTCTTTCATAGCAAAAGACTTGCTCAAATCTGACTTCAACCTGTCAATTTTCTTTTTATCTTTGCCAACAATAAGCATGTCATCAACATATAGCAAAAGAATAAGAAAATCACCATCAACAAATTGTTGAATGAATACACAATGATCTGAAGCTGTTCTCTTGTACCCATGTTCCTTCATGAACGATTCAAACTTCTTGTACCATCTTCTAGGAGCTTTCTTCAAACCATATAGACTCTTCTTTAGCTTGCACACCATGTGCTCTTTGCCTTTGACTTTAAAACCCTCGGGTTGTGCAATATACACATCTTCCTCCAACTCACCGTGAAGAAATGCTGTCTTGACATTTAGTTGTTCTATCTCAAGATCCAAACTAGCGGCTATTGCCAAGACAACCCGAATAGAAGGAAATCTCACAACCGGTGAGAAAATCTCGTCAAAGTCAACACCCTTTCTCTCGCTCAGAACCCTTCACAACTAAGCGTGCTTTGTACCTTGGTTGTGAGTTACCATCTTGATCTTGATTCTATACACCCACTTGTTCTTCTTAATTTTCTGGTTTTTCGGCTTGTCAACCAAATCAAAAGTGTCATTCTCATCTAAAGAACCAACCTCTTCTTTCATGGATTTCAACCACTTCGACTTTCGGGAACACTAAGAGCTTCTTCATAAGACTGAGGTTCACCTGCATCTGTGAGCATCACATACTCATGTGGTGTATATTTTGTTGAAGGTAATCCGGTCCTGTTGGATCTTCTCAACTCATCTTCTGGTTGTTGTTGCACTTCTTGCTCAACATCACCCACTGGAACATCTTCATGATTGTGTTCTTCTTCTTCATTACCATTACCATCAACATCATCATCATGTTGTTCAAGAGTAGGAACAACTGGATTTGGATCCAAGGTCATATCAACTTGAAGCTTTGGCATCTCAATCTTCTCAAAGTCTTCAATAGTCTGGTCTTCAAGGAATACTGCATCCCTACTTCTGATAACCTTCTTGTCAACTGGATCCCAAAATCTGTAACCAAACTTCTCTGTCCCATAGCCTAGGAACACACACTGCTTTGCTTTGTCATCAAGCTTTGATCTCTGATCTTTTGGGATATGAACAAAATCCCTGCAACCAAACACTCTCAAGTGATCATAAGTAGGCTCTTTGTCTCTCCATACCTTCTCTGCTACTTCTCCATCTAGCGGTCTTGAAGGAGATCGATTGATCAAATACACAACAGTATTCATTGCTTCACCCCAGAAATGCTTCTACAACTTGGAATGAGATAACATGCACCTGATTCTCTCAAGAATAGTGCGGTTCATCCTCTCTGCAACACCATTATGTTGTGGAGTCTTCGGTACTGATTGTTCATGACGTACACCCATGCTCTTGCAATACACTTCAAGTGGTCCAATGTATTCTTCCCCGTTGTCAGAACGAAGGCACTTCAAGGTTCTACCTGTTTCTCTTTACACCATGCTGTGAAACATCTTGAACACAAGAACAACATCGTCTTTGGTCTTGATTGCATATGACCAAACCTTCCTTGAAGCATCATCTATTAAAGTAACAAAGTAAAAGGCACCACCAAGTGTTTTGACCCTTAAAGGTCCACATACGTCGGATTGAACAAGATCAATAATACCAGAATTACGCTTGGGTAATGTTTTATGAAAGGAAACTCTAGTTTTTACCAACCAAACAATGAGTACACTTACCCAATTGCATACCTTTGGCCTTTGGCAAGACTTGTCTTTTGGTGAGGATTTGAATTCCCTTCTCACTAAGATGACCAAGTCTTCTATGCCACAACTCGGAGGTTGAATCTTTGTCAACAGCATTCAACTCACCTTTAAACACCTTCACCTGTGTTTTGTACAATGTGCCTCACTTCTTGCCTCTTGCAATAACCATGGAGCCCTTGTTTAGCTTCCATTTTCCATCACCCAAGTGATTGTTGTACCCTTCATCATCTAACACTCCAAGTGACATTAGATTCAAAAGAAGATCTGGTACGTGTCGCACATTTCTGAGAACCAATGTGCAGCCAACACTGGTCTCAACTTTCACATCACCCATTCCTACAATTTTAGCAACGCCACAGTTTCCCATTCGACCACCCAAAGTCACCAGCCATGTAGGAGGTAAATACATCTTCATAAGGAGTAGCATGATAAGATGCACCGCATCAACTATCCACTCGAATCGTAACCCTGCAGAACTCACACAAACATCATTACAATCGAGAATAAAATGATATCACCATCTCAAGGCAACAATTGCAACATCATTGTCTTGTTTATCATTTCCTTTCTCCTTCTTGTGTTCTTGCTTCGGTTTCCTACATTCATTTGAATAATGACCTCTCATACGACAGTTCCAACATTCAATGTCCTTTCTGGACTTTGATTTACCCCTTGACTTGATACGACCAACTTGTCTTCTGTCTTTTCTTCTACCCCGATTTTCTGTAACAAGAGCTTCTCAATGAGATGAGTCTAATGACCTTCTTCTAACTTCTTCATTCAGCAAACTGTTTGTAGAAACAGTCATGTTCAATTTCCTGTCTAGAGCAGAATAACTGAGACAATTCCTCAATGGTTCCCAACTGTCTGGTAAAGTATTTAGCAAAAAGTAAGCTTGAATCTCTTCAGGAATTATCAGCTCCATAGATGTAAGCTGATTCATAATACCCTTCATTTCATTTAAATGTTGCGCCATTGAACTCCCTTCCTTGTAGCACAGCTTTCCAAGCCTTTTGAATAGAAGAGCTTTTGCACAAGGAGACTGCTGATCATATATCTACTTTAACTTGGTCCACAAAGAATATGCTAGTGTCTCACTAACCACATGATGAAAAATACCATCATCAATCCACTGACGAATGAAACCAACTGCTTTACGATTAGTAACTTTCCAATCTTCTTCACTTGTCTTCTCAGGCCTCACTCCCTTACTCTCTATTGGACCATAGAGATCTTTACAATATAACCAGTCTTCCATCTTCGCCTTCCATATCACAAAGTTCTCACCAGTCAAATTGACCATTCTATTACTAGTACTAGCTTCCGTCATTGCACAGGATTAGCTCAACCCAAAAGCTCTGATACCACTTGTTGGGGGAGACTTACCAAATCCGAGCCACTATGCGCAATACGAAACCTACACAAGCAATGACATACAAATGCGTAAATAACACAACTACGCAATATAGAAGCAATCACACAACACCAGCAATTACGTGGAAAAACCCTCCAAGGTGAAGGGTAAAAAACCACGGGCAAATCTTCCACTATAACAACAATGGGTTACACACAATTCTACCAATTTGGGGATAACAACAACTTCAAGGTGCATATAGCACTTGGATAACCAATTTGACTAATTACACTCACCACTAGGGTGGATCAACAATTCATTCACCTAAATAGGTAAGATTCACTATCAATTTGAGAATAGCAAGAGTAAGATTACTTACTACTAGAGTTTGAGCAAACCCTAGACTTTTATCCCTTTGAAGAGAAGTGGAAATTGATAAATCAATCTTCACCACAACAACCAATAGATCCTTAGCTAAGAACCCTTTCTTCTTCTCTTCAAGATAACTTCAATCTCACCAAAAATGGTGGCTTAAACTTTCCTCTCTAGCTCACTCTCTCTAATGCCTCTTTTCTTTCTCTTTCTCACGACCAAAATAAAAATGAAGATAATCGTCTCCTGATGCCTTTTGGTTCTTTTAACCAAACAAGGCATGTCTTCTTAGCTCCCCCACTGGATAAGGGGACACCTAGACTATTGAGCCATAAGGCAGTGACCAGGCCCAACATAATAAACATAACGAAACTACCGATTGTGCAAATAGAGAAAATCAAAATTCCATTGGTTTTTGAAAATTTCGAATTTGGAGCAATTACCACAATCGGTAGATAAAAGAACATCACGAGACTACCAATTGAACAATCGATAGATAATAAATATCATGAAACTACCGATTGTGCAAATAGAAAAATTCAAAATTTCATTGGTTTTTGAAAATGTCGAATTTGGGGCAACTACCACAATCGGTAGATAAAATAACATCATGATACTACCGATTGTACAATCGGTAGATAATAAACATCACGAAACTACCGATTGTGCAAATTGAGAAATTCAAAATTCCATTGGTTTTTGAAATTTCGAATTTGGGGCAACTACCACAATCGGTAGATAAAAGAACATCACGATACTACAGATTGTACAATCGGTAGATAATAAATATCACGAAACTACCAATTGTGCAAATAGAGAAATTAAAAATTCCATTGGTTTTTGAAAATTTCGAATTTGGGGAAACTACCACAATCGGTAGATAAAAGAAAATCACGATACTACCGATTGTACAATCGGTAGATAATAAATATCACGAGTCTACCGATTGTGAAAATAGAGAAACTCAAAATTCCATTGGTTTTTGAAAATTTCGAATTTGGGGCAACTACCGATTGTAGTATTGTCTACCGATTATGGTAGTTCCCAAATTCGAAAAACTTGAAATTTTGTCAAGTATCAATTTTGGGGCAACTTCATAATAGGGAGAGATCAAGCATATAAAATCCCTGCAATTGTTTCTATCAGGTCCCAGTTTGAATAACAGGAAAGCTATAAGAAAGTAAAACACTGTAGATTTTTTTCTCAAATAACTAGTCGATGTGAAAAGAATCAAAAACCTGTTTAGTCATATTAACAGTTGCAATGTCTATTAGGTCGTAAGCAATAAATAAACAAGATCATAACAACACTTGAACAAACTATAAAAAAAAAAACTGAAATAGGATAAAACATACTAAGAAAATACTACATAATAAGTGTTATTTATACTTCCCAGACATCCAGCCGCTGGGTTGTTAACGCGAAGGCACTTCACCTCATCAATGCAATCAATTTTGATAGTTTTAGCTCCTTTAGGAATGAAGGTTTTCAGAGAAACCATGTGCTAACTTGAGCGTGCAGAACTGTGAAACCCATGATTTGTGATTTGATAGGATAATCAATCACATAGTTCTTGGAAGTAAGATGAACCAATTCTAAACTTGTTTGGAAGTGTGGCAAATCGGTTCCAAGATTATAAATATGAAAAAGGATTTACAAAGTAAAGATGTGGAAATACTTTGAACATGTGCAGTAACTCTTATCTTTTATTGTTCAAAGATATTCCTTAATAGCTAAAGGAGAATCCCGGATCGAAATAAATTAAGAATCTTTTAATTAAGGTTTTTAGTTTTATATGCTTTTAATTTCCAATAATTAAAATGTATATCTTTAGAAAATAAAAATTGGTAATGTGCATTTACTAATTGGAGATTTTATACTGAGATTTCGGTCAATATTTGGACAAAGCATTTCCAGGAATTATGGAAACCGAATTTGGAAATATATTGCATATCTTGAGAATATTTTCGGTTTTGGAAATTCCTTGGTGTCAAAACTTCCTTGGTCTATAAATATTGAAGTTTGCATTTCAAGCAAACTAATCCTCAGAGCCAGCAAAACTACCTTGTTATGTTGTTACTGGTGGAGCCGTCTATTCGAAGAGGAAAGTACCCTAATTAGGCGAAATCTCTTACGACCGCTCGTTTTAAATACTTCTTTGGGATTGGGAAGCTCTACGAGTACCGTTAGATAATTGGGAAACTAGATAATTACAGTTTATTATTAGTTTTCGATTGATTTGATTGATTAACGGTTGTTGAACTTTGATTGCACCTAGTTTGTTTATGCTTGAGAATCTTCTCTTCTGATATAAGATTTACTCAAACTAGATCGAAGTTTCTACGGGGATCTTTAGACTGTTTGTAGATCTAAAGACGTCTTGTGATAATCTATTATTAACAGACTCCGTTCTGTGTGTGATTGATCACAAGAGATTCAAGTTGATTGTGTGCATGTGTTTATTGAAGATCTAAGAAGATTTGAAGACGAATAAGATTTCAGATTTGGGTTTATAATCTTTGGTGTGCACAAAACTTGATCGGCTGGGGATCCAACTATAATCGGTTTATCTTTGTGATAGATTTGATTGATTAGTTGAGTAGATCGGCATCAATACAATTCTTTGTGATTATAAGTATTGATTGCATAGTCTTAACAATTACTTTGGTAGTTGTTGATAAGATAGATCTAAGGACCGGACAAAGGAGTTTATAGGGATAAACGGAAGAGACTTTTGTCAAACTCATATCACTTGTTTGAAAAGAGTTTTTACCGAACAGATTTGTTGTTCCTTTACTGTTTGAAATACGAACCAAATGAATTGTTCCAAGTGCTTGACTTACTGCAAGTTGGAGGCGCAGGGACTAGGTGAACTATAGGTTTAGTTGCTTGGTCTCAACTATACGAATTTGGTTTAGCTTTTGTATAACGGCTTAATCTTGAGAGTATTCAATTCTGGACAAGGTCCCAGTTTTGTTATTCCAGTAATTATGTTATTGCTTATGACCTAATAGACATTGTAACTGTTAATATGACTAAACAGGTGTTTGATTCTTTTCATATCGACTAGTTATTTGAGAAAGAAATCTACAATGTTTTACTTTCTTATATCTTTCTTGTTATTCAAACTGGAACCTGATATAAACAATTGCACGGATTTTATATGCTTGATTGGAAAAATATATGGAATGTGATTTTCGACAAACTTATTTGTAGCCTTAGGAACTGAAAATGTCTTAGTCGCTTTCAGGTCTCACTTAGGCAGTTCCTTGCTTTTAAACTCAAAGACATGTTTAAATCTAGGGAAGTTGATGTTGTCGTGTGTTAGCTAGCCATCCTATTTGTAGTTTTAGATGTTATTATGATTATGTTATCGGTTAAAATCTCAACAGCTCGTAATATATTTGTAGTTCATAATATATTTGTAGCTCGTAATATATTTTCGTGTGTTAATTCTCATTACTAAGCTTCAATCAGTTATACAGTGATGCTTGTTGTAAGGGTATGCTCGATCTTATGCTTCAGCAGGAACACAGTAAGGTATAGGTAATTTCACGAGGTAACTCTATATAATTCTGAGTAGGAGTTCTACTTTCTTATAGCTTTACCCGCGTTGTCTGCACGACATAGTAAACAACAGGGCTCACCATTCAAGTAAGCGCCCTAAGTCTCTTTGTTAATACTAAAGTACATTTTAAGAGCACCACTTATGACTACTAGTGATAAATCAGTAAATGGGTCTGACGCAGAGTTTCTAACTTAGAGATATAGAGGTAGATGGTTGTGATAGTCAATTAGCAAAGCGGAGTTCAAAACCGGTGACCGGCTGACAGCCACTTTTTAGCTGTAAAGTTCTTTTGCTTAAGTCTGCTCATGTATTTTCTTTCTTTCAGATGTTTGGTTTGCGCTTATTTTCTTGTTTTGGGTTCTTGGACTTGGTACCTATGGGATAGGAGGATTATTTGTGGTGGATAAGATGGATGATAATGGTGGTTCATCGACGTCCAAGAAATGCAAACTTCCTTGCGGTTTTCAATTTTGGAGATTCCAACTCAGATGCTGGTGGTAATCAACTGCGTTTTATGCGATTGGTTCTCCTAAAGTAGAAACTTTCTTTGAAAAACCATCTGGAAGGGCCATTGGTACAAGTGCTCTTTTTAGATTTTCCAATTCACTTAATCTAGTCAGATTATCACACTATATATAGATGAGTCAATTTGCGAGTATTCACAACTTAGGAACACACCAATTGGGTTAATTCAAATTTGGTTAGCCAAGTATTATAAGTATGAGCAGTGTTACCCCGCGCAGCTGCAGATGAGGACTTGGGTTTATATATTTTGCAAGGGGAGGATCATCCATTAGAAAAGGAGGTTATAGCCCCTTTCATCTACATGTGAAGACTTTACAGTTCTGACAATTTAAAGCTTGAATTTAAGACTTGACAGTATTTACAACATTGCAACCTTCACATATGTTTTACTCAAGATGAAGAGACACTACCTATGATTTCGACTAATGATGCTGTTGTGATTTCTTCTGATTTTGAGGAAACTAAAAATCCTTGATCGAATTTTACATACTGTGATAAAACCGGTTTAGTCACATCTGAAACAGATCAAGATGATGGTAGTTTTCCCAACCACATCAAGTCAGAAGAGGATGAGAAACCATCTTCTAAGTCTACTGATGATCAAACGAAATCTTGTCCAAAGAAAACTTTGAACCGATTCCGTGAACGTGATCTTAAGGAATACAACTTTCAGTCACTTGAAAGGAAACTTATACTTCTTCAAAATACGGTGGTAAAAATATTGAAAGAAGTTTCTTGTCTTAAAAAACTGAAAGACCATTCCTCAGTAGAAAGACAGAATATACCACTACCCGATAAGATCAACTCAAAAGAATCAATAGAAAGAGTTGATAATCGCTTCTGGAAAAAGGTTCCTCCTCACCCATATCGAAACAATTCTTGTTTTGATGAAGAACGATTCCAGAAGAAAGGGAAAGAGAGAATCGCTGCCAAAGGAAACAATCAGGAATTTCCCATAATCTTTTCAAATAACTATGCTGATGTGCATCATATGAAAATCCTTAAAATGAGAAAATCGTATGAAAATCCACATGATCATATCTCTAGAGTTAGAAAGGATCATCTTCTTAGGAGAAAATATTTTGGGAAGAAATTCCCAAAAAGAAACATGAACTATGTTTCTGATTCTCGATGTAAGCGAGAAAAAGCTTACTCCGATACAACCTAGTTGTTTGGAGATTGTGCAAACACATCCTATTCGTGCTCATAATTTTAGATGGGAAAAACACATAAAAATCAAGGGAACATGTTCATGGTAGCTTCTATTTTCAGTAATAAGAGATGTTTAAAGAATATCCTCCTTTCAATAAAAAGAGAAGTTCGAAAAATATTGTGTAGTTTCGGAAACCCTGATTTTCTAAATTAAATATATTATTATCAAAATAAGAAAAATCTTATCTTAGGTATATCGTCTTCCCTTGGTAACACTTTTATTAAGTATGTCTCCTATAACTCGCAGTGTTACAATGAGTAATAAAAGGGAAGCACGAAAGGTGAGAAACTGTCAAGGTTTTGTCTCAGGAAGATTGTCTCAAGAATCTTTTCTGATCTTAACTCTGATCAATCTCAAGAAGAGTCATGTCTCTTTGCTTCAATAATTCAGATCTTACCAAGTGGTTTCCCACAGATGGTATGCGCGAAGTTATGCATGGTTTTGAAGAACTCATAGGAAATTTTTTTACTTCGGTTCAAGATCGGGATGAACTAAAAGTTAAAATAAAAGAGATGAAAAGTGAACTTGGAGACTTGAAGCTTAAAATTAAAGATCTCGAAAAACAGAAAATGGTTGCATACAAGTCTCTTGAGACATGCTTCAAAAGTTTGAACACTAAAGAAACCTCAGTGAACAACAAGAGCACCACTAGAGATTAAGTTATATGCTGTAATACTTAATCAAGGAAAATAGACATCAATTTTTGATTTCTTTCAATAATTGAGGTCTATCATGAATAAAACTATCTTATTTATGAATAAAATTATTAGTTTATAATTTTTCTTGTGATAATTTTTCGTTTACATAGCATGTGCTTGAATGCTTTATCTTATTACTATGTATGTTTATGGGATGTTTGATTTCGGTTTTCATAACCTTGATATTATATCTCATATGATGTGAACCCTTATGGTTTGGGTGACTTTTTTGTTTAGAAGGATTAAGTTCTAGCCCATGTTGGTAGGCTTTATCAAAGGATCATAAGGGGTTCTGATTGAAACAAATATGTGAAAAAGTCACAATATATTGAATCATTTGGTTTAGCATAAAAGAATATGTGTTTCGGGGTTTCAACTTTTGCATTGCATTAGTTAAAACCGGTTTTCAACCTTTCTCTGGTAAAGGTTGGTTTTTGTTGTTCTTCTTTCGTTTGGTTTAGCATAAAGGTATAACGTCTATCTTTTGAACTTCGTATATAAGACATCGACATAATCGTATGAATTTTATTATGATTATGTATGGTTATGGGTGAAGATTTTGTCCTAGGAAACAATGTTTTTACATTCGTTTAAAGGAAGTACAATTCATAAAATTATTTTGTGAATCGAAAGGGAAATCGCTAGGCTTATTGGTATTGTTATTCATTGCAAATCTTTAGATTACCAATACGTGTGTTTAGTATAACCGTTCGTAACTTGTTTATTTATCTTTGTAAAACTATTCACAAGGCCTGATTTTTGTATTGGTATGACTTTTATTAGTGAAACCGATCTTAAGTAATCACCTGAGATGGTATGAGCGATTTGTTCTAATTGGTATGACCAACTCTAGACATTGGGGAACCGATCTTAGTAAGAGGTGCAACCGATCACAAGCAAAAGGGAATCGATCCTTGTAAGAGGTACAACAAGTCTTAGATATTGGTAACCGATCCTATGACTTGTGCAACCGAATACAAGTTAATTAGATACCATAAATATGTGGTAACCGATCCTAGTACCTAGTCAACCAAATTTTGGAAAGCTAGCGTGACTTATCCTAGTACCCACATGGAGGTAGAACCGAAACTTGTTTTGGTAGAACCGTGAAACCCATGATTTGTGATTTGATAGGATAATCAATCACATAGTTCTTGGAAGTCGGATGAACCAATTCTAAACTTGTTTGGAAGTGTGGAAAATAGGTTCCAAGATTGTAAATATGAAAAAGGATTTACAAAGTAAAGATGTGGACATACTTTGAACATGTGCAGTAACTCTTATCTTTTATTGTTCAAAGATATTCCTTAATAGCTAAAGGAGAATCCGGATCGAAATAAATTAAGAATCTTTTAATTAAGGTTTTTAGTTTTATATGCTTTTAATTTCCAGCAATTAAAATGCATATCTTTAGAAAATAAAAATTGGTAATATGCATTTACTAATTGGAGATTTTCTACTGAGATTTCGGTCAATATTTGGACAAAGCATTTCCAGGAATTATGGAAACCGAATTTGGTAATATATTTCATATCTTGAGAATATTTTCGGTTTTGGAAATTCTTTGGTGTCCAAACTTCCTTGGTCTATAAATATTGAAGTTTGCATTTCAAGCAAACTAATCCTTAGAGCCAGCAAAACTACCTTGTTGTGTTGTTACTGGTGGAGTCGTCTATTCGGAGAGGAAAGTACCCTAATTAGGCGAAATCTCTTACGACCGCTCGTTTTAATGACTTCTTGGGATTGGGAAGCTCTACGAGTATCGTTGGTGGGAAACTAGATAATTGCAGTTTATTATTAGTTTTCGATTGATTTTATTGACTAACAGTTGTTGAACTTTGATTACACCTAGTTTGTTTATGCTTGAGAATCTTCTCTTCTGATATAAGATTCACTCAAACTAGATCGAAGTTTCGACGGGGATCTCTAGATTGTTTGTAGATCTAAAGACGTCTTGTGATAATCCATTGTTAACATACTCCGTTCTGTGTGTGATTGATCAAAAGAGATTCAAGTTGATTGTGTGCAGGTGTTTATTGAAGATCTAAGAAGATTTGAAGACGAAGAAGATTTCTGATTTGGGTTCATAATCTTTGGTGTGCACAAAACTTGATCGGTTGGGGATCCAACTATAATCGGTTTATCTTTGTGATAAATTTGATTGATTAGCTGAGATAAACGGAAGATCCAAAGGATTTTATTGAGATAAACGGAAGAGCCTTTTGTCAAACTCATATCACTTGTTTGAAAAGAGTTGTTACCGAACAGATTTGTTGTTCCTTTACTGTTTGGAATACGAACCAAAGGAATTGTTCCAAGTGCGTGACTAGCTGCAAGTTGGAGGCGCAGGGATACATACTGAACTAGGTGAACTATAGGTTTAGTTGCTTGGTCTCAACTATACGAAGTTGGTTTAGATTTTGTATAGCGACTTAATCCTGAGAGTATTCAATTCTGGACAAGGTCCCGGGGTTTTTCTGCATTTGCGGTTCCTCATTAACAAAATCTTGTTGTGTCTTTTACTTTTATATTTCCGCAATTATAATTGTTTTATTATAATTAGAAGTAAAATTCACAAACGTTAATCCATATTTACTTGATAGCAATCCTATTGTGTTTGGTTAAGTCCGAACCTAGTATCAAGTAAACATACTTCGTTGTTGTATTGTCTCGATCTTGTATCCATAGTCAATCACACAAGTTATCTCGTTGTTGTATTGTCTCGATATTGTATCCATAGACGATCACACGAAGTGTGAACCGATTAGTTGTATTGTCTCGACTCAGTCCATAGACAATCAGTTTCGTAGAAAGGACTTATAGGTAGAAAAGTTTTAGATTGAGGTATATTTGGGTACCCGTGTCTTTTTACTGTAAACTATTTGGTAATTCCTCTAGGTAGCAAGTCAAAGTCAGTAACAATATGGGAGGTGATTTTGTAGAAATTCCAAAAAAGATTGAGCAACTGGCAAAGAAGATACATGTCTAAAGGAGGAATATTGATGCTTATTAAACATGTTCTTTGTAGCCTTCCTATTTATTATCTTTCACTTTTCCAGATACATGCTTCTATAGAAAAACAAATGGATAGCATAATGAGAAGCTTTCTTTGGGGTAATGGAAAAAAGAGAGGATGGGTGGGCTGGAAAAAAGTCTCTTTATCAAAACAAAGAGGAGGTGTTGGAGTAAAAAAGCTGAGAGTCATTAATAGAGCTTTACATGCTAAGCGGATTTGGAGATACAACACAGAAAGAAGGTCATTCTGGAGATCAATTGTGCATCAAAAGTTTGGTGGTTATGTTAATGTTATATTTCCAAATGATAATAAAAGCTCAGTGGGAAAGAGTTTGTGGTATGGTATTCTAAAATCCAAGAGAACCATTCAGCAGCTATCTACAATGCATATTCAAAGTGGTAACAGGTGTTCTTTCTGGAATGATATATGGTTTGGAGCAAATTCACTAGCTAGCCTATTTCCTTCTCTCTACAGATTATCCAGAAATAAACATATGCTACTATAAGAGATATGGTAAAGGCTACTGACAATAGCATTGCTTGGGATTTCAATTTCTATAGAAATCTCAAAGAAGATGAAGTGGAAATGGCTGTTGTTTTGCTGGATCAAATTAATGTTCTTATTTTAACTGATGCTAGAGATGACTATCTGTCTTGGAATCCTGGTACTAGTTTCACTATAAAATCTTGTTATGATGCAATTGAAGTGGCAGGGTTAATCATATTTCCACATAAGAGTTTATGGAATCCAAGAATTCCACAAAAGGTTTTATTTTTCACTTGGAATCTGTAATATAATGTAGCACCAACACCTCCTACTCTGCATAACTCTATTATTATTAATGGGTGTATTATGTGTAAGAAAGCACCTGAGTCTAATTCCCACTTATTTTTACATTGTGATGAAACAAGAAAGCTCTGGAATTTCTTCCTCACAAGTTTTAAGCTTGTTTGGGTCTTCAGGAAAGATGTCAAGGCAACCACTTGGGAATGAAACAGAAAGAAAGGTAATTCTTGGAGACACAAACTTTGGAGTATGATTCCTTTTTCCATTTGGTGGGTAATTTGGAATGAAAGGAAAGGCAGACTATTTCAAATAAAATACAAACAGTTTAATATGAAAATGTGGGGGGTCTAACAACCACACCCAATAATTCGTTTGGCAATCTGAGAGGACTTACTCCAATGTACTTTCAAGAGAATCAACTAGACAGTCAGACTCAATCTAGAATAGAGTGTATCAAATAGTTTTAATATCTCTAACTCTTAATTCAATCCGTAATCAGCAAATACAAATCTGCGAGCCTGATTGAATATAAGAGGAGTAACTTGAACGGTACCAAAGACCAATGTTCAAGTGTCAATTAATGTAAATCAACAACCCAAGGTTGGATATTCTAATTGATTGATCTTAACGCACAACCTGTGATATTTCAATTATATAACAAAATATAATGCGGAAAAGAAATAACACAGACACCATAATTTTGTTAACGAGGAAACCGCAAATGCAGAAAAACCCGGGACCTAGTCCAGATTGAAAACCATATTGTATTAAGCCGCTACAGACACTAGCCTACTACCAATTAACTTTGACCGGATGTGGTTGAACCCTAATCAATCTCACACTGATTCAAGGTACAGTTGCGCTCCTTACGTCTCTGATCCCAGCAGGATACTACGCACTTCACTCCCTTAATTGATATCACCCACAACCAAGAGTTGCTACGACCCAAAAATGAAGACTTGATAGACAAATCTGTCTCACACAGAAAAGTCTATAGGGTTGAATAAATCTGTCTCCCACAGAAATACCCAAGAGTTTTTGTTCCGTCTTTTGATAAATCAATGTGAACAGGAACCAATCGATAACCCGGACTTATATTCCCGAAGAACAGCCTAGAATTATCAATCACCTCACAATAATCTTAATCAACTAGCGAAAGGAGATATTGTGGAATCACAAATGATGAGACGAAGTGTTTGCGATTACTTATCTATCTTGCCTATCGGAGATATAAAATCTCGAGCCAATTATTCCAATTATACTCAACATGATAGAAACAGCAAGATCAGATCACACAACTACAAAGATAATAGTTGGGTCTGGATTCACAATCCCAATGAAGTCTTCAAGTCGCTAACCTATAGGGTCTCGAGAAGAAACCTAAGGTTAAAGGAGAATCGACTCTAGTTATGCAACTAGTAACACACATGAGGTGTGGGGACTAGGTTTCCCAGTTGTTATAGTTCTCCTTTATATAGTTTTCAAATTAGGATTTGCAATCTAAGTTACCTTGGTAACAAAGCATTCAATATTCACCGTTAGATGAAAAACCTGATTCTCCCAAGCTAATATCTTTCAACCGTTATATCTAACTTAGCTTGTTACACACAAATAAAATGTACCCTCATTTAGGTTTATGTAACCGCACCTAAACGTGTACACCATGTTGGTTCACAAATAGTTAACCGAGGTTATCCATATGATTACTCTCATATGAACCTTATTCATCTTAACCATAGCTAATTCAAATGACTCAAATGAAACTAGTTAAAGAGTTGTTCAATTTTTATATTCTCGTGGATTATACAATAACACAATTGAAGCAAAATCGGTTTGATTCACTCGAATCGATACATGAACATTATAGCCACGGTTTGCAAAGATTGTATTCCGTATTGATAAATGTTTAGGTTCACGTATAACAGATTTTAGAAAAGTAACACACTTAAGTATGTGTACAGGTATGCATACTTAAGTAATCGGATTTGAGTTTGTTTTAGTTTTCAAACTCAGCCGAAATTCACGGACGTGAACTTTCCTCCGAAGACGCGTACGGCAGCGCACTTTAGGTAAACGAATGAGTTTGGTTTTGGTTTTCAAACTCCGCGAGAAATTCACGGACGTGAACTTCCGCACGATGCTGCACGGGTACGCGCACTTACCTGGTCTCCTACAACCTTTTTGTATACACACAAGTATGCATACTTTAGGCTCCCGGTTTTGGACTTATACACTAATGTGCGAACACACTTTGCTTATATCCAAAGATGGTTACTATATTCTAAAATCTTTATTTCAACCATTGAAACATTCTTCTATAATGATAATTGTCGTTTTCACACACTATTAGCATCAAAGCAATTTTCAAGATATTGAAATAATCATTATCGAAATATTCCAAGCCTACATCAAATGATTGTATCACACAAACCATGTAAGATGTTACTCGAAAATTTTCTCATGATATAAGATGAACTTGGTCGAAGCGAAAGCTTGCCAACACATATTTCGAGAAATATGTAAGCGAGATATACTCAATCGAAATCTCAAATGTGTATAGAAAAACTATATCTTAACACGACTTATGTCTCAATATAGGAGATAGTATAAATAGACTTTCCAAGTGATAGATGAGTTCAAGTCTCCACATACCTTTTGTCGAAGAAGTTCCACAAGCTCCCCTTAGTAGTTCTTCGTCTTCAAATGATGAACTATGTGAAGTCTAATCTCAACTACACTATCTATGTCCTAGTCCGAGACATATATAAATTGGCTAAAAATCAAGACTTATAGTTTTGATCACTAACATTGACAAACATGCTTGAGATACCAACGCATGCGAGTTTGACCGAGCAGTGCTCTAACAATCTCCCCCTTTGTCAATTTTAGTGACAAAACTATCAATACATATGGATTACAAAATAGATAGAAATTGTAGCTTCTTATCCAAATGCTTGGTCACCTTGGCATCTTCAACGCGACTCAAAATCTTTGTCACTTCCAAGTACTCCATGATCCTAAAGGTTGTAAGTTCAGCATCATAGTTGTTGAAGATCCGTAGCGATAACAATGAGAAAACAAAATGCTCTCAATCATTGTTATACGGTGTCATAGTATTATTACACAGCATCAAAGTTCAATTGTACGTATCACAACTTTGACAACAATACTATGGTGATATGTATCACTCCCCCTTAGTCAATACTTCATCTCAACATGAAAACCACTCCCCCTTACATAATGATCCGTAAACCATATGTATTTGTAGTATCACACTACACATTAATTCTCCCTCTTTTTTTTAATATAAATTGGCAAAGGTACGAAAACTAGTGGGATCCTCATGAAATTTTCACAGAGATACTTCATGACCAAAAGAGAATACCATATCAACTTATTAGATGCCATCATAAATCCGAAGCTAAATGAATTTATCAAGGAGTTTATAAAGATACAAGATAACCCCTTAAATATTCCACAACAACACTCCCCACAAAGATTTGGCAATTAAGCACAAGTTCAAAAAGAACTCTCCCCCATAAAATGTCATTCCCGAAAGAACAACAAAGGCTACCTTGCTTTTACAAGAAAAGAAGGATTTCTTTTGGATAAAATCAAATCACATGAAAACATGAATTTGTATCCAACATATGCAATTGAATTAACCACAAAATAACCCGTGATTAACACAATCGAAAAATACAATCAAATTAATCACAAGAAAACCAACAATTAATTTAATTGGAATACACAACCAAATTAACCACAACATGATCAATTCAATTGGTCATGCTCGACATAATCGAACTTATGGAGCAACACAGTATATGCACAAAAATGTGGATCGGAGATCGACCAATACTGCGGAATAAACAAGAATTCATTCTATTTTCCATCACTATTTGCATAATGACATACAATAGACTTAATCCCTGTAAACAAAAGCTTTATCCTTTCTTCCATCAAAAAAATGACATAAAAGGCTTTAACTTTTGTAATGTCAAAAGTTTATTCTATCTTTTATCAATACACTCATATCGACATAATAAAGATAACTTTTGAACAAGTATGGGATAGTCACAGGTTCACGGACGTAAAATTGCAAAAATCATCTTCCAAAAACTTAGAATTTAAATAAATAAATCTAAAAACATGAAGATGAAATCATTGGACATAGCTATGTGTACCCACAATGGTGGATATTCCAAACCCTAGTTATTCTTCTAAAAAACAAGAAATAAATTCTCTAAAAGAAGATTTACTAGACATTGAGACCTTTGAAGAATTCTTTATCTTCCCTGAACTCCTTGTCGTCAACAACCATGGGAACATAAGGTTCGTGAAGAAAGGAGTCAATTCCAACAAACCATCTAGGCTGATGATTTCGAACCATGGCCTTCTGAATTTTGAGAGTTCTCATAACATAAGCCTTTATTAGCTGAATCTCCTTCCTTGTTTCCTTCAACTCTTCAAGAACATCGTAAAACTTCGAGAATTTGAAGGAAATCTTTTGGCTTCTTCACATTCTTTATTTTTCTTTTCAAAGTTGAAGGAAACAGAGATTTTTCTTTTTCCTTCATGATTGATGGCTTAACAATCATATTAACATCTTTTCCATCAGAAAACATGATGCTTGGAGTCTCCATATGTGTATGGGTTTGTGAGAGGAAATCACAATATAAACTCAACAGGCAGTCTTAAGATGAAAAGAGTTTCATAGAAGGAAAAAGGAATGTCGGGTTATAGAACCTTTTAACTACACAGGTTCACGCATGCTTAATTCACGACCCTAAAGAGAGTGGAATAGACGAGAATAACCCTCTTTTTATTGAATACATAGGGAAGTCCCTTTCAATCAATTTAGATATGAAATAATTCCAAATCATACAACAAAACTAAGAAAACAATTTTTTTTTCTTAAGCCTGAGGTGTGCACACTCTTGTCTCTTTTAATAAGACACATGAGACAAGATGCACTAAAACAACACAATTAAGTTGTGCTGCGGTGAACAACAATTTGTCCACCATAACCTCTTTGAAAGGAATTCATAGAACCCTGTTGTTTATGGGTGAAAACTACTCCTGTAGAATTTGGTAATTTGGGGTGTGGATGAGGAATGAATTTAAACCTTTAAACAAATGCACTGCGCGGTGAGTGCTTGTAGATTCGAGAAATCAATCACATGCAAGTCCGGCTAAACCAAGAAATGGCCATTCCGGACTTGTTTCGGTCACAAAGTGAAGGAGATGGGGTTGATCTTAGGGAGGGAAGCGAAGAAGGTGTTGAGATTGTGAAGGTGTTGGCTTGCTTATGACTTGTATGCAGAGAAAGGTGAGTAGGCTTGCGGTTGATGCAAGCGAGCTCACAGGTGTTTGAATACGACTTTTGTATTAACACTTGATTTTCTGTCTCGCCTCGACTTGTGTTGTTGTTTGAAATAGGGCGGAGAACCTATTTATACAAGTCATTGAGCCTTATTCACGTCTCTCGTGGGAAGTGGAGGAAGTGGAGTGATGGAGTAGTGGAGTTGTGCGTCGGTGCCACCGCCCGTCTTGCCCACTTCTCCTGTTCATCTCTAACCGTCCATGACTTCTGACACGTTCTTGTGATGGCGCGTTGCACGCCGTACGCGTAAACCGCCGGACCAATACCCCAGGTATGTATCCCCCGGTTTGTGACATGATTGATGTCCGGAATGTGTGGATCGTGAATCCACGAAAGATAGCATGTAATGCTGAATTGAATAACTTGTGTTATTCGAAGTCGATACTTGTGAAGAATCGTGGTATTTTTTATGCGAGTCGTTGCATTATGATGTGGTAAAGTGATGGGTAATGACGCCTCACCGACCAAATAACTCTGACCGTGGTTGTATAACCAAGCCGGTGAAGTTGTACGGATGAGATGATCTTTGAGACACTCATCCGCGGCCGTTGATGAAATTAGGGTTTTTGAAGAGGCGCGTGCGTCACTCTTGACTTGGTCAAACCAAGCATGGGAAGGGCTTTGGAGAGGACCGACCGGGCATGTGTGTAGACAAACATGCCGTGTGCACGTCCATACCTCACTTTCCCAAGAAGGAGTTGATCTAGGCCACTCAAATTGGACCGGCAAAGTTGAGTGGTTGAGATCGGTTTGCGGCAGTAAATCCATTGCCGCAAAGGAGTTGGAAAACCGCATGACATCTCCGGTTTGGGGCGCGCGTTCCAAGACGACCCATCTTGGTCGGTCTTGGTCGATCATACCGTGTAGGTGGTAAATCATGTTCACACCTATACACGACTATCCCATGAAAACGTGATCTAAGCCATTCAAATCATCCGGTGAAGTTGAGTGGCCGAGACTCGGTTGCAATTTGGGAAGTGTAACCACGCATGTTTGGGCGGGCGTTTTGGATTAGCCCGGCATGGGATGCCTTGGCCGATCGCATGAGGAGGTAGATGGGCCCACGGTGGTCATGCCGGTATGACCACCCTTGCTAATCTAATCTGTGACCCTCCATTCGTGCTTAGGAAATATGGACGCCGTGATGATTTGAAACCCTAATTTTGGCTTTCAAAAAGTGCGCCACCCTTGTTTGGGTGATGATTTTGTCACGGCCAAACATTGTTGGTCTTGACCGATTGGTCAAGTGTGTAGCAAACCGGGCCCACGGTGATCGTGTTGACATGCTCACGGGCCCTTTGAATCTACATCTACACCCTCCATCTATACTGCGAAGATGGATGGTTGAGATTGTTTTGCGACACATGTAATATGCCGTGAAACCCTTATTTAGGGTTTTCTCGCCATAATGCTTGGTATGAACGTCTTTTGGCAAGCAAAGGCCAATGGACGCGACCATGCGGGTCGGCCGTGGGTATTCCATACCGCTTGGGGTGATGGAATTGATGCGGGGTCATCCACCATGCTTATGGAGTTGGATGACTGCGATCGGATCATATCCGGGCCGATACAGGTCAACTCAGGATGCTCAATCCCGGCTAGTATAACACACCAAGAGGGGCTCAATCGGGCTAGTATAACACACCGAGAGGGCTCGGGCTAGTATAACACACCGAGAATCATCGTATGGGTATTTTCGTACATGGTTTCATTATAGTGCTTGGGTTCTAAGTGTTACTTTCTGTAAGAGTAACACTCGATCGTCATGCCACACCTTGATAATGAGTGGGAAATATAATGCTGATATGAAATTCACGGAAGGGATTGTTGCCACATGCCCAACCTGGAGGAATTTCATGTATTCATAGAATGGGATTGTCGCTACATGCTCCATTCTTGGTGAATTAACACTACACCAAATTCCCGGATTAGTATGACAATTATAACGGCTTTGTAGCCGTTACAAAATCTTACAAATGGCCACATGAAAATTTTATAACAGCCACTAGCTGCACATTCTAATTTTCCAAAAATTCGTGAACAGGACAAACAATTCTGAATCTTTTTTAGGCGTGCTAGTCACACGCTTGGTCACACTAGGGTCGTAACACTTGGGGTTTGTCGCGTGCCATTCACACGCTGCGTGCTATTATGTTTCTACCCAAGATCGATAATCTAGAGGATATTTCCTCCCATGTGTGCCTCTCCTCATCCCATGCCTTGGTGAATCGACGATTTCATTTTCATTTCTTATTTCTCATCTTCTCTCTTTTCTTTTACTCGCCATGCCTCTCTCCCTCTTTTTTCTTCACCAAGATTCTGCAGATCTTCATCGGTGCTCGATTGGGTTTTCGATTTAATATCTTTTTTTTTCTTATATCGTGTTATGATTTCTTGTGTAAGTTTGTTAATGCGATTTTTGGTTAAATTTATTAATCGATTTTAGGGTTTGAAATGCTCATCAATCATCCGTTAATCTCTCTCTTTTCTCCTCCCGCCTCTCCTATTCACTCTCCAACCAAGATTTCTGGTTCTTCAATCATCTGTTAATCATCATCATCACAGGTTTAAAGGTTTCGATTTCGATTTCATCATCATCAATTTTAGGTTTTATCTAATTTTTATCATCAAGAACCGATCTTCGATAATCTGTTGCGAGTATAGGGTTTCGATTTCACAGTCTGTGTAAGTATTTATCGTCTGTAAGATTCATTGTTGTTTATCGATTTTGGGGTTTCAGTTTTGTTTAATCAAATTTTAAGGTTTCAATTTTTCAATCGATTGTTACTCGTTTTGATTTTCAATTTCTAACTTTATCCTCTATCTGCCTTCTTGCTCTTTGAAAACCCTAGCTTTCTCGAACTAATTTGCTTCCAAGTTAATGATATTAGGGATTTGATTTGGAGGATTTGATTGGGGATTTTGTTGGGATTTCACTAAATGGATGTAACTTTCGGGTGAATGAAATGGTAATGTATTTGTTGAAATACCATTGTTGATTATTTCGTTAACAAATAAATTGGTAATTTGTATTGTGTTAGATTCTTTATTATTGAATCTTGTATGTGTTAAGTTTAAAGAAGAATTTTGAAGGTATTGATAATGAAGATATTTTCTGATGTGTAAATTTTTTTGTGTCTGCTTAAGCCTTAATTGAGAGAGTTTTGAAAGGCTTAAGAGATTAGATACCAATGAAGTCTGTATGGTTTATAGTAACATATTGCTTTATACATGATACATGTCAACAACTCCCTAATCTTTCACCTGAGCATGATTTTCGCAGAGATTGCAAGGTACTAATTTGTGTTTCCCTAGTCATCCTGCCCTTTACCTTATATTTATTGATTTAGATTTTGTTTAATGGACTGAACAGGTTAATAAACTGTGCTCCTATGCGTATCTACAATGCTGCCAAGGAAATAAAGAAAGTCTAAGAAGAGGAGCACGTAGTGCAATCACTGTAGTTAAAACAACACATCTCGTTTTTTTTGGGTCTTGTACTACTTTGCTAGAAAAGTCAAGATAATTTGTTAATAATGTTTAGTTTTTCCTTGCTTTCACAGAAAGTATGACCGATGAGGGTGAGGAGTCAAGAAAGCCCCAAGCCACGAGATATTATGCTTTCAAAGGCTTAGAATCATAAAAAAACGAGAAAAAGTTTTCCCTTGTTTTCACGAGGTTATGTTCTTCGTGTCCTTGTGTACTCTTGTATTGTGCTTAAATTTCTAATTTGCTCAACTTGATTTGACTCACTTGTGTTGCTTTCCATTGTAGGAACCTCCTACAAAGAAAACTGACACTGTAAAGAAATCCCTACTTGTTTATGACAAAAGGAAAGAATAGTTTTCTTATTTATTGGGTTGGTTGATTTATTGAAAAAAAAAACAACTTCATGGATGTAATAACCATTGCAAAGAAAGTATGGTTTTTAATGTCGAGTAATAGTTTTCTTTATTTTTAATGTTGTTAGTATGGTTTTGCAGGTGTGACAAAATAGCCCAAGGGACCAAAAGAGACGGGGCACATGTTGGTATGCTTGTTCATTTTCGCTCATGTTTGTCACCATTTAAACCACCTGCTAGGCTACATCAATTCACGACTACAGAGCAAGGCAAGGAACCAAGGGAATTGCCTTTGTGTTTTCAAGCGTGTCAATCCCACCAGTGGCTTAGGCAAGGAATAGAAAGTGGGACGTGGCATCATTCCCACCCATCTTATTCCATATCAAAACAAGAATTTTTTTTTGAAAATTCCCATTTTTATCAAAGGTGATGTTCTTATCTGTAGAAACAACTTAGGGCAGAAATACATATCTCATTTCTTCAAGCTATCGCCCAATCTAGACGAAACTTCAAGGGATGGAATTTCGGTGATGCTCACGGCCAGAACGGTGATGGATCTATGATGTTTTCTAATACTTGTAATGATTCTCGATTTTGAGAAGTTGAGGCGGCGGCAACAACAATAAACATATTTGAGGGCTTCTTCCGACAAAGAATAAGGCGTGATCGCAATGGGTTCTCGGTGGTCGATTGTAGAAGATTGAGAAGTTGTTTTATTACGTGGGTATTCGATTGAGATGAGATTATGAAGTGGGTTTAATTTAGAGATTTTATAGATCTTAATAGAGCGACAAAGGCATGGATCGATCGCAGTGGGTGGTCTTTATTCTTTGTTGTCGTCCATTTTATATGGAATTTGGGTCATGATTTGTGGTGATTTTGGTATTCATCTGCAAGGGTTTCGAGTTTGAATACGACGAGGAAAGCGAAGGTGGTTAATGGTGGTCGTATGGAGATGAAGAATCGATCGGTAATAGTCGCAAAAGATAGTTGCAGTGGTGATTCCTCTCTATCTTGAACATCCGTGTGCCGATTGTTTAGATGCTTAAGTTGTTATTGCCATGGAGATTGCTTGAATCGTGATTGTAGTGGATGAAATCCTTGAGCTAAAATTCGGATGAGAACGAGGCTGCGTCGTCGCTGATTGCAATGGGTTTTGTTGGCAGTGGTTAATTGAGAGCTTTAAGGAAGTAATGGAGACGTCAGTCGACACCAATCGTGAAGTATGCCATGAAGTCGAAGATGGGTTTCGAGGTGGTTCTTGTGTAATTGATTTAAGTTTGGATTTGCTTGTTGGCATCATCATAATGTCTTTGTAATTGTTCTACGTTGATGATGGATAGAAAGTCAAGTCCCAATGTAGGTTTGATCAAGTAGGAACAAAGTTCTTCCATAAGCTCTAACTTTAATCGTAGTTCATTGTTGCAGGGGCATGCCTTGCAGGTAGTTCCCTTTAAATTTATGATGTTACTTTATCTCCGCATTTGTTGATCACTTCATGAAACACTTTCCTTCATTGTGCAGTTCACAAAAGTTTTTGCCCTTGGTCCATTCGGCAAACACAAGCTTTGATGCTTTACTAGAATATCTTCTTTTCAAGTGCCAAGCCATCTCCACGGTCTGGTGGCCTTGCAAAACAGTGCCTTTATTCAAAGAGCTCAAGATATGTTCTTGTCCTCTCGCCTTCACTGGTGACCGAGAAATGTGGATCTACAGCTTGAAATGCTTACAAAAATATTAAAAGATGATTGCGGTACCAATTCCGCAAGATTTTCATTGCCTTCTAAATGTTAAGTGTTGTCATTTTCCTTTCATGGATAAGTTCCCTGATTTTTATGTTTAGAAGCCAAGTTCTGAGTTAGACCTTGGAACACAAATTAGTATACTCATACAAAGTACCTTTATAATAGCTCATAAATGTACCTTGTATAATAGCTCTTTCAGTATACATCCTGCCAGTTTTATCTTAAAGTAATTGTTCATGTTCTTATTAGGCTAAGCGCACTGCATTGCTATGTCTGGGTGAAATTGGAAGAAGAAAATATCTAAGCTCGCATGCTGGCATAAAGAATATCGTTATTGAGTCTTTTAAATCAGTTCAGTACAATAATCTTTTTCTTGTACTAGTTGCTATGCCTATACTTCAATCGAATCTTTTTCTTTTCTGTAGGCCAGTGAATGTGTTAAGAAAAAGTATGACCAGAAATGCAGTTAACTAGTTAATTATCTGCCTTTCCTTGCAAAATAACTTCATAAATCGCTCCACTTTATTGGGTGTGTCATCTCTTTTAGTTTTTGCTTACTTCCAACATCTAAGTATACATTTTTTGTGTTCGCAGGTTATTTGAATGATGCATTTTTTGATGCATCGCAAGAGAATAAAGGAGAATAAAGTTTTGTAAGTTTCTATGTATGAAGTTAGTAGTTTCTATGTATTCCCTTAGAAATTTATAACAGTTAACAAAAAAATTGGTCCTTAGAAGAATTTGTGTACTTAACAAAAAAAAAAATGTACTTAGAGAATTTGTGTTCTTTTTTGACATGAATTGGTTGAATGTGATGTGAATTGATTGTTGAATGTGATATGAATTGATTGTTGAATGTGGATGATGGATGGCATGAAAGGTGATGCAGGTAATAGAAATTCCGTTATTTCCTAAGTAAAATGAATCACGTCACTTTGACTGGTCAAAATTGGTCAATATTGACCAATTTTGACCAGTTTGACCAGTGGGGCGACCGCGAATTTTTTGGTCACATAAAAAGTTCGTGAATTCGTTCGAGAACGTTGAGAATCATTTGGTACAAAAAAATTCGTAACGACGGCTCACTTACCCGCGTGGCATATTAGTAACGGGCTCACAAATTACATGAGAGCCACATAACAAAATTAGTAATTGCCACAAAGCAAAAAAAAATGTAACACCCACTTTTGCAACGAGAGCCGTTACAACCCCTTTTGTAACGGTTCAGTTCTGTTTCTAATCCCAAAATTTGGTGTAGTGTAAGTGAGGGAGTATCCAACACTTATAAATGGCTTTATCTTTTACAAGATGTCAGCGCATGATTTTTCTGGTTTTTACAAATTTAACCTTAAACGAAAATCCACCATCAACATTAAGTCCCCGCCTTAAGCACATAATGGTTACACTATTGTGTGGTAGGCATGAGATGGTGACATACATATGTGAGAAAGACAGGATAAAAGGAGTTTACCCAAGAGTGTTGACCTCACCCTAGTTTCCCCACCGCTACGCTTGTATGGAATCCCTTGGTGGGGCCTCTGGTTTCTTTCTTTGGGTATTTGAATCAAAAGAGGAAACCAAATAAGAGAGGAATCCTTCTCGCTTATTGGGATTCTTCTAATTTTTGTCTATAAAAGAGACCAAGCTCCCTTTCTTTTTCTCACAAAAATTTTCTCTTGTTGTTGAGCAAATCCGTTCGGGTATTCACCGCCGTCACCAACCGCCGCCACTCACGGGAGTCATCGCTGTCACCGCTCTGAGTTGCCGCCATCCAAGGTAAGTTTCGACTTTTTTTTTTTTTTTTTTTGCTAGCTTGCTAGGTAAACACCTTTGGTAAGATGTGTATATGCTTAGTCTCTCCACCATTACATGCAAAACCTAGTTTTTAGGTTGTATCTTGAAAAGGAAAACCACGGCTTGAAATCTCGCATACACGATTCCCATGAATAAAGAAAATCGTGTTATGATGCGTGAGAATGAACGTGGCCCGCTGTGGGTGCTTAACGTGGGTCTTACTCATATATGCTTGATCAAACTTACACCGAACTTGAAACTCGTCTTTTGACTTGAAACCAATACTGTACCGAAAGTTGTCACGGGACCGAAACTTGTGACGACTTGAAATCAATACCAAACCGAAACTTGTACCAGATCGAAATCAATACCGATCAAACTTGTACCCAGGATCGAAACTTTGCACTCGACTTGAAATCAATACCCGACTAAACTTGTACTGCATCAAACTTTGCACGACTTGAAATCAATACTGATCAAACTTGGCCTCGACTTAAGCCGGTGTTTGGGCCATAGGTTTTGTGTGCTCGACGTGAGTTGTGTCTTGCCGTGTGACTATATCTCTCATGTGCTTTTCATACAAGTTCTAACTCTGTCTTTTTATTTCATTATGGAATGAAGAAAAGAATTCTGTCGAGATGTCTTCCGAGATAATGTCAGGTACCAAGTCGAAGTGTTGATGACTTCAAAGATATGCCGAACATTGATGATGAGTTGTTCACCTTGCCTTTTCAAAACACCGAGAAGGCATCCTTCTCATAAGATAGTCCTTCTTTCCGATTCAGAAAATATGGAGGCCGATCCGTTTTCTTCTTCAGCACTTGTGGTGAGATTTTGTCTCCAGAGAAATGAATATCCGCCTTCCCCTATTGACTTCAAGATTTTCCATACTCCACTGGGTTCTTATGAAGGATGGATGAGACGCATGTTGAGTAATAAGGGCATTAAAGATAATTTTCTTTCAAATAAAATCCTCAACGCGGTCATGGCATCTGTTTGCTCTTGAAATTAAGAAAGACGCGGGTTTGATTACCTTCATTTCTCGGCGTATTTCTACTCATACAACCATATCTAGATGGGGAGAGATGACTATTACCCCGGAGTGTAGCTGCATTAATGAACCCGCTCTGTTGCCTAAGTCTTTCTTACGATCTCTCCGATACGGAGCAACGCAACTATGATGATATACTTCAAAAGGTGGCGGAATTCGATAACTGGACAAGGAGGAGAAAAAAAGATACGAGATGCTTTTACACCTGGTGGATGTCTGAGTGGTCTCCGGACCCGCAGCCGGATCAAGAGTTGGAAAATGAGCTCACGTGTGATTGCGTTCTCTGCCTCTATGGCTATCCGAGAGATATATTCGACGATGGTTCTGGAAATAAAACCATTAGAGGTGACCTTGTCAAGATCGCTATAAAGGCGGCAAAAGGTAAAGTTCTTCCCCGGGAGCCTTGTTCCTCGGATCGCCGTATTCTCATCTGACGCCTTAGCAATGGACATGCATGTTTCTAACGGGTACAAGAAGGTGGAATCGCACGTTCACTTCGCTTTTCTTCGTGCATTCTTATGGGAACACTTCAAAAGCTATGCTCACCTCTGCAAATTTGCTCACCAACTTGTATGGTGGCTCGAGAATACTCTGAATAAGAGGCGCCCCAGAGCCGGTGCGAGACTTGTGGACGCATTTGACAATGTGTCTTCTGTAGATTTCCGTCCATGGGGCCGGTCCATCCCTCCGTTGTTCAGCCAAAGACTTTGCTATTGCTTCCGATGGCCCCGATGTTGTCTTTGCGTCTGATGTTAAGACTATGAGATCCTGGGAAATTGTTTACATGCGTAAATGCATCCCGAAAAATGTCCTGTCTTTATTCAACGAAGAATTCTTCGTGACTCCGTACAATATTGACAGGCGGCTCGTCAAATGGGGTTTGATCGGGGTGTCCCATTTATCCGTCCACTGGGGTTCGGAGAGAATTCCTCCCGAATATTCTTAATCGACGTGTTTTGGAACGGGTGAGCCTTCCCTTCCGGCCTATCGGGAGAAACCCGGTGGTAACTGATAAGTATAAGGAATTTTGGAGCAGGCAACTGTTGGTTTTCCGTAAATTTTCGGAGAGTGTTGTGACAGATCCACGTGGTGAGCCATCTTCGACATCTTGACGAAGCATTTCCGGTTGAAGCAACTTCGGCCAAACGGACCAGAGCCGAGGATTGCGGTCCCCAAGTAGGAGAGAGAGACCTAAGAGGCAAGCATGCGGTCCTAGGTAATCCTCAATTCCTCCAATATGCGGTATTTAAATCTTTTCCCCTCGGTTCTTTCATTTCTCCAGTGTAAATTCCTCTAAAAACGATCCTTGCTTGAAATCGGGGAATTTCGAAAGAGAATGTCTTCACAAGGTTGGCGCGCATTCAAAATGAGAAGGTCTGGTAATGTTGTCCTTCATGCCGAGAAGTCCGGCGGTACGATCTTCATGCCGAGAAGTCCGCGGCGGCGACCTTCATGTTTGAAAAAGTCCGCGATCCGACCTTCATCCGAGAAGTCTCAGCGTCACCGATCTTCATCTTGAGAAGTCCGGAGAAACGCTCCTTTTTCGACCATGACAGAGATGATGCAAGATCGGTTGAACAAGGCGCTTCCTTTAGTGATCTTGTTGATTTTGGTCGTGATGGAAATTAGCACCCGGAGCGAAATAGATGCCTAAGGAATATGAGAGAGACGAGGCTGCTATAGTTGAGGCGGCTCCTCTTGAGATCCATCTGACGAGGTTCCAACCAATATGGCTATTGTGGTGACCCCTTCGCGAAAGGCCTCGTGCAACCGACAAGGCTCCGTGGTTGGTGAATTGCCGGTGATGCAGCTGGGCTTTGTTCGATCCTCCTTTTACTGTCCCTTATCCGAGGTTATGTGTTGGTTGGTGGATTATTTGTCTTGTTCAGTTCGAAGAGTTGTACACAGTGATATGGGAGAAGCACGGTCATATTGCTACCACCACGAAGCTCAAAAAGTCGTCTTGCGTTAGTCAACCGCGTCCAAGAAGCTTTAGTTTCTATCCAGGGATGAGCGTCACGATCGGGGTCGAGCAGTTTCGAGGAGATGATTGAAGATTGGAAGTGTCATCGGGACGTGTTTGCTGTGATGCGGCTTCAATGCTCCTTGGTTCTTGAAGGGTTCTCCAAGATTCGGGAGCTTCGAAATTACAGGATGAAGTCCCTTCACGGGACTATGTTGCTCTCCCGGAAGAAAGAGGTTGAGAAGTTATCTAAGGAACTGGAGTCAAACAGTTGCGCTTTAAAGGATGAAAGTCTCTCTCGCCGGAAAAGGACGAGTTGTTCTTGAAGGACTTTCCTTGAAGTATTCGTGCTATACACTTGGCTTTTTTTTAGATGCTTTCCTTTTTGAGTGATAGTGAGGATTTTCTTTGACCTCCGGTTTTGAATTAATAGGTAATTGGCTTATTTTGAGATAGTTTTGTGAACAAACTTTTTGAAAAAGATTATGTTAAATGAAATTTGCATCTTGGTTATGAATGATTGCACATATCACATGAAATTGCAAATGTTATGCAAAAGGGAGGTACAGATGGAAACAAACGTGGCGTTTGGTCACTGAGCCTTTTTCTCCACGTGCGGGATGCCAAGTCCCCGGTGAATTCTAAACTATCTTTCTTGTAAAATTGTTGAGTAAAACTTACTTGCTTTTTAAGCCTCACTTGTATCAAACCGGAGTAGCCTCTCTAAGAAAATCCTCCGCACTAACTTCTCGGAGTTATCCCTCTGAACCAAGCTTCTCCTGAACAATGCGCTTCAAAGCATTGCATTCACTGGTGGGGTGATGAAGGAACCGGTGGTAATGACAGTACCTCGGGTCCATTACTTCTTGATCAGTGGGCGGACGCCATACCGGGGTAGCCCCACCTCTCCATTTCGTACCCACGCCTCCCGTAGCTCCGAATCTTCTTCATCGGGAAGGGGAAATGTAAGTACGTTGAGTCCGACTTTTCCCGTTAGTGGGCATTGTAACGTCTCTCCGTGGCTTTGATGTGGAACAGGGAGATGAAGTTGGAAGATTTGCGAGTGTCATCATATCTCGCAGATCGCTTGCCTAGGTAAAGGGATGTGGAAGGTGTCGTAATGTCACCGCTGAGTGACCGGATTGAACGTTCCCATCCTCTCGTACTCGGTATTTCCCGATTGATTTCTCCTTCCTCAAGCATTTCTTGATCGGTTGGAAGGTCGACGCGGATTGGACGGTCTTCCGGGCTTCGAAGAGTTTTGAGATATAAATCCTCTAAGCGGGGCTCCATAGGCTGCAGCTCCCTTTCTTTATCTCGGAGACATTGTAGTACTCCTGGACAAGTCTTTTCCCTCTGTCCGGACCGTGTTGTCCATCTTTCTTGATTCGTTTTCGACTGCGTGCTCTCTTTGCTTCTCCACTTGTAAAGGTGTGACTCCTGACCAAGGATTCAACATTTCTTGCACTGTCTGAGTTGGTGCCTATCGACCCTTCTTGTAGTTGTGCTGCTATATCATTCAAAAGGCGAAATGTCTTGCTCTGCCTTCTGGTGATACCGGCTTGATTTGCCAAGACATCCTCCAACATTCCAGCTATGCTTCCCATGATATCTGAACCGCCTGTGGTCTCCGAGTGAGGATACATCGCGAGATGAAGACTGAAGAATTGAGAGTTCAATTTTTTGCAACCGATAGATCAATCTCCCACTGTGGTCGCCAATTGTTTATGGGTGAAAACTACTCCTGTAGAATTTGGTAATTTGTGGTGTGGATGAGGAATGAATTTAAACCTTTAAACAAATGCACTGCAAGGGTGAGTGCTTTAGATTAGAGAGATTAATGTCGAAACCAAGAAATGGCCGTTCCGGACTTGTTTCGGTCACAAAGTGAAGGAGATGGGGTTGATCTTAGGGAGGGAAGCGAAGAAGGTGTTGAGATTGTGAAGGTGTTGGCTTGCTTATGACTTGTAATAGAAAGGTGAGCGAGGCTTGCGGTTGATGCAAGCGAGCTCGGGGTGTTTGAATACGACTTTTGTATTAACACTTGATTTTCTGTCTCGTCTCGACTTGTGTTGTTGTTTGAAATAGGGCGGAGAACCTATTTATACAAGTCATTGAGCCTTATTCACGTCTCTCGTGGGAAGTGGAGGAAGTGGAGTGATGGAGTAGTGGAGTTGTGCGTCGGTGCCACACGACCAGTCTTGCCTACTTCTCCTGTTCATCTCTAACCGTCCATGACTTCCTGACATGTTCTTGTGATGGCGCGTTGCACGCCGCACGCCGTAAACCGCCAGACCAATACCCCGCATGTATCCCCCGCTTTGTGACATGATTGATGTCCTGAATGTGTGGATCGTGAATCCACGAAAGATAGCATGTAATGTTGAATTGAATAACTGTGTTATTCATGAAGTCGATACTTGTGAAGCATCGTGTGTATTTTATGTGTGCTTGCATTATGATGTGGTAAAGTGATGGGTAATGACGCCTCACCGACCAAATAACTCCCGACCAGGGTTGTATAACCAAGCTGGTGAAGTTGTACGGATGTGATGATCTTTGAGACACTCATCTGCGACCGTTGATGAAATTAGGGTTTTTGAAGAGGTGCGCAAGCGTCACTCTTCGGCTTGGTCGAAACCAAGCATGGGAAGTGGCTTTGGAGAGGACCGACCGGGCATGTGTGTAGACAAAGATGCCGGTGTGCACGTCCATACCTCACTTTCCCAAGAAGGAGCGATCTAGGCCACTCAAATTGACCGGCAAAGTTGAGTGGTTGAGATCGGTTTCGCGTAAATCCATTGCCGCAAAGGAGTTGGAAACCGCATGACATCTCTGGTTTGGGCGCGCGTTCCAAGACGACCCATCTTGGTCGGTCTTGGTCGATCATACCAAATGTGTAGGTGGTAGGTGGTGTTCACACCTATACCGACTATCCCATGAAAACGTGATCTAAGCCATTCAAATCATCCCGGTGAAGTTGAGTGGCCGAGATCGCCTTGCAATTTGGGAAGTGTAACCACGCATGTTTGGGCTGGCGTTTTGGATTAGCCTGGCATGGGATGCCTTGGCCGATCGCATGAGGAGGTAGATGGGCCCACGGTGGTCATGCTGGTATGACCAGCCCTTGCTTAATCTAATCTGTGACCCTCCATTCGTGCCGGAGAATATGGACGCGCGTGATGATTTGAAACCCTAATTTTGGCTTTCAAAAGCCGTGCGCCACTCCTTGTTTGGGTGATGATTTTGTCACGGCCAAACATTGTTGGTCTTGACCGATTGGTCAAGTGTGTAGGTGGGCCCACGGTGATCGTGTTGACATGCTCTGGGCCCTTTGAATCTACATCTACACCCTCCATCTATACCTGCTAAGATGGATGGTTGAGATTGTTTTGCGACACATGTAATATGCCGCAAACCCTTATTTAGGGTTTTCCGTCCATAATGCTTGGTATGAACGTCTTTTGGCAAGCAAAGGCCAATGGCCGACCATGCGGGGTCGGCCGTGGGTATTCCATACCGCTGGGGGTGATGGAATTGATGCGGGGTCATCCAATCATGCTTATGGAGTTGGATGACGCGATCGAGATCATATCCGGACCGATACGGTCGGTCCGGATGCTCAATCGGCTAGTATAACACACCGAGAGGGGCTCAATCGGGCTAGTATAACACACCGAGAGGACTCGGCTAGTATAACACACCGAGAATCAGCCTTGTACGGGTATTTCGTACATGGTTTCATTATAGTGCTTGAGGTTCGTGTTACTCGTAAGAGTAACACTCGATCGTCATGCCACATTGATAATGAGTACCGGAAATACAAGGCTGATATGAAATTCACAGAAGGGATTGTTGCCACATGCTCCAACCTGGAGGAATTTCATGTATTCACGTCGTAATGGGATTGTTGCTACATGCTCCATTCTTGGTGAATTAAGTGAGGGAGTATCCAACACTTATAAATGGCTTTATCTTTTACAAGATGTCACGTACATGATTTTTCCGGTTTTTACAAATTTAACCTTAAACGAAAATCCACCATCAACACCTGTCTATCAAATTGTTTAGACCATACTCTTCTCTCTAGTGGTATTGACTTATCTTTGGAAACCAACTTCTTTGAAGAGGAAAAAATCTTACATACCTCAGCGGTTTTTTGAACAAGTTTGAGCTTGTTTGTTAGGCGATTTGCTCTTCATTGAAGTCTATTGACATGTCTCATCTTGTGTTTATACTTGTAACACTTTGAAATTTCATGACCCTTGAGTGAACAATAAGAACATGTCCATGGATAAGATGGTTCAGACACACGAGATGTGCAAGCTGCTAGGTACAGAGTGGAACCTGAAAAATTAGACATAGGGTTTCCAACAGAAAGGTTAATTTTTTCTTCCAGATTGGTTGAGTCTTCTTCTGGAAGAATATCAAAGATTGATATATGTATTGCTACAATTATCAAAATCAATATCTTCACAAAGAAGTGCAACACTTGATCTTTCGTCTTCATTGGAATCATAGTGGTCAGATATTTCATCAAGCGTTGCAGCAAGACCTTTGTTTACAGTGTATTTTCTACGATTTGGACACTCATTTGCAAAATGACCAAAACCTTTACACTTAAAGCACTGTGGCATATCCTCGTGATCAGCCTCGTCAGCATCCCTGTTTTTAGGAGGAATGCGGTTGTGAGGTTTAACTGATGACCTGGGTTTGTCTCTAGAAAAACCGTTTACTTCTCTTTTAATAAGATCTCTAAACCGTCTTGTGATCAAATATACTTGATTTGTCAAGATCTTCATCCGATGAATCAGCCTCTGAAAGATCATCCTCAGAGACTTAAACACTTTTACTTTTGTCAAGTAATTTAGTGTTTTTCTGTGTTTTGAAGGTAACATCCTTTCCAATTTTGGATGTATGCTCATGATCAAATATCTTTAGCTTTCCAACCAACATGTTTCTGGTAAGAGCATAAAGGTTATTTCCTTCAACGATGGCATGCTTCTTATAATCGTATCTAGATGGCAGCGATCGAGAATTTTCATCACAATGTCCTTTTCAGAATAGTCTTACCCAATGCAAACGAAGCATTAACAATTTCAGACACTTTGTGATTAAACTCATCAAACGAATCTTCATCTGCCATATGAAGGTTTTCCCAATCAAAATTAAGGTTTTGAATCCTAGCTTTCTTTTCACTGGTATTTCCTTCGAATACAGTTTCTAAGAAATCCCAAGCATCTTTAGACCTAGTGCACGTAGTCACATGGTGTCAAGATCCAGGGTAATGGCATGTATGATGGCATTCAAACTGTCGGAGTTTTGCTTTGCGGCAAGTATCTCCGCAGATTGTATTCACCAATGTTCTTTGAACTGTTACATTCCCTACTTGTCTGAGAGCATCATAGAATTAACTACATAAACCCATGATTGAAAATCACGCGCTTGAAGAAAGGAACGCATAGAAATTTTCCACCAAAATTAATTTGAGCCATCGAAGACTGGTGGTACATTTATAATGATAACACCTTTGTTCATATCAGATCGCTACAAACACAAACTTGTTAGGTCTTTAATGTGTTTGCCTGCTCTGATACCAATTGAAAATGCGGGGTATAACAACCACACCCCAACAATTCGTTTGACAACTGAGAGACTTAATCCAATGCACTTTCAGAGAATCAACTAGACAATCGACTCAATCTAGAATAGAGTGTATCAAAGAGTTTTAATATCTCTAACTCTTAATTCAATCCGCAATCAGCAAATAGAAATCTGCGAGCCTGATTGAATATAAGAGGAGTAACTTGAACGGTACCAAAGACCAATGTTCAAGTGTCAATTAATGTAAATCAATAACCCAAGGTTGGATATTCTAATTGATTGATCTTAACGCACAACCTGTGATATTTCAATTATATAACAAAATATAATACGGAATAGAAATAACACAGACACCAGAATTTTGTTAACGAGGAAACCGCAAATGCAGAAAAACCCTAGGATCTAGTCCAGATTAAACACCACACTATATTAAGCCGCTACAGACACTAGCGTTACAACCAATTAACTTCAGATCGGACTTTAGTTGAACCTAATCAATCTTACATGATTCAAGGTACAAATTGCGCTCCTCACGCCTCTCGATCCCACAGATACTACGCACTTGATTCCCTTTAGTTGATCACACCCACACCAAGAGTTGCTACGACCCAAAGTCGAAGACTTGATAGACAAATCATTCAATACGTAGAAAAGTATAGGATTGAATAAATCGTCTCCCCACAGTAAATACCCAAGAGTTTTTTTCTGTCTTTTGATAAATCAAGGTGAACAGAACCAATCGATAACCCGGACTTATATTCCGAAGAACAGCTCTTAGAATTATCAATCACCTCACAATAATCTTAATCGACTAGCGAAAGAAGATATCAGGAATTACAAACGATGAGACAAAGTGTTTGTGATTACTTTTCTATCTTGCCTATCGGAGATATAAAATCTTGATCTAATTATTCCAATTGTACTCAACACGATAGAAACAACAAGATCAGATCACGCAACTACAAAGATAATAGTTGGGTATGGTTTCACAATCCCAATGAAGTCTTCAAATTGTTAACTGATAGGTGTCTAAAACACCTAATTTACTATCTTGTAGTTACGCTTTCTTTGCTATTTTTCTTGTGAATTACGTACTTCACGCGTGCTTTTGATTTTATCAGGTACTCTCACTACACCAAATTTTGGGATTAGAAACAGAACTGAACCGTTACAAAAAGGGGTTGTAACGGCTCTTGCCTGTTGCAAAAGTGGGTGTTACATTTTTTTGCTAAACTTTTGTGGCCATTACGAATTTTGTTTGTAACGGCTCTCGTAATGCTGTGAGCCGTTACTAATATGCCACGTGGTAACGACTCCGGACGTTACGAATTTTTGTAACAACGCAGATTGTAACGTTCTCAAGCGTTACGAACTTTTTGTAACAAAAAATTATCGCCACTCCAACCTTCACTGGTCAAAATTGGTCAATATTGACCAATTTTGACAGTCAAGGCCGCGATTCATTTTTTGCCTAAATAAGCCGAATTTCTATTACCCCCACATCACCTTTCATGCCATCCATCATCCATCATCCACATTCAACAATCAATTCATATCACATTCAACAATCAATTCACATCACATTCAACCAATTCATGTCAAAAAAGAACACAAATTCTTCTAAGTACAATTTTTTTTTTAAGTACACAAATTCTTCTAAGTACCAATTTTTTTTTGTTAACTGTTATAAATTTCTAAGGGAATACATAGAAACTACTAACTTCATACATAGAAACTTACAAAACTTTGCGTGCTTTATTCTCCACCTTTGCGATCAAAAACGCATCATTCAAATAACTGCGAACACAAAAATGTATACTTAGATGTTGGAAGTAAGCAAAAACTAAAAGAGATGACACACCCAATAAACTGAGAAGTTATGAAGTTATTGCTGCAAGGAAAGGCACCGATAATTAACTAGTTAACTGCATTTCTGGTCATACTTTTTCTTAACACATTCATCGGCCTACGTAAAAGAAAAGATTCGATTGAAGTATAGGCATAAAGCAACTAGTACAAGAAAAAGATTATTGTACTGAACTGATTTAAAAGACTCAATAACGATATTCTCTATGCCAGCATGCGAGCTTAGATATTTTCTTCTTCCAATTTCACCCAGACATAGCAATGCCAGGTGCCGCTTAGCCTAATAAGAACATGAACAATTACTTTAAGATAAAACTGGTAGGATGTATACTGAAAGTGCTATTATACAAGGTACATTTATGAGCTATTATAAAGGTACTTTGTATGAGTATACTAATTTGTGTTCCAAGGTCTAACTCAGAACTTGGCTTCTAAACATAAAAATCAGGGAACTTATCCATGAAAGGAAAATGACAACACTTAACATTTAGCAAAAATGAAAATCTTCTACGAATTGGTACTGCAATCATCTTTTAATATTTTTGTAAGCATTTCAACCCTAGATCCACATTTCTCGGTCACCACCTGCAAGGCGCAGGACATCAACATACCGAGCTCCGAATAAAGAGCACATTTTGCAAGGCCACCAGATGTGAAGATGGCTTGGCACTTGAAAGAAGATATTCTAGTAAAGCATCAAAGCTTGTGTTTGTTGAATGGACCAAGGCAAAAAAAAAACTTTGCAGGCCTCGCACAACAAAGGAAAGTGTTTCATGAAGTGATCAACAAATGCAAGGATAAAGTAACATCATAAATTTAAGGGAACTACCTCAAGTGGCATGCCCCCGCAACAATGAACTCCTCGATTAAAGTTAGAGCTTATGGAAGAACTTTGTTCCTAACAAAAACCTACATTGGGACTTGACTTTCATCCCGCCATCAACTTAGAACAATTACAAAGACATTATGATGATGCCAACAAGCAAATCCAAACTTAAATCAATTACACAAGAACCACCTCGAAACCCATCTTCGACTTCATGGCATACTTCACGATTGGTGTCGACTGACGTCTCCATTACTTCCTTAAAGCTCTCAATTAACCACTGCCAACAAAACCCATTGCAATCAGCCAATGACGCAGCTCGTTCTCATCCAATTTTAGCTCAAGGATTTCATCCACTACAATCACAGATTCAAGCAATCTCCATGGCAATAACAACTTAAGCATCTAAACAATCGCACACGGATGTTCAAGATAGAGAGGAATCACCACCGCAACTATCTTTTGCGACTATTACGATCCGATTCTTCATCTCCATACGACCACCATTAACCACCTTCTTTTCTCGTCGTATTCAAACTCAAACCCTTGGCAGATGAACACCAAAATCACCACAAATCATGACCCAAATTCCATATAAAATGGACGACAACAAAGAATAACACCACCACTGCGATCGATCCATGCCTTTGCTTTGCTCTATTAAGATCTATAAAATCTCTAAATTAAAACCCACTTCATAATCTCTCGTCTCAATCGAATACCCACAGAATAAAACAACTTCTCAATCTTCTACAATCGACCACCCAGAACCCATTGCAGTCATTTGCCTTGTTGTTTTCGGAAGAAGCCCTCAAATATGTTTATTGTTGTTCTGCTGTCGCCTCAACTTCTCAAAATCGTAATCATTACAAGTATTAGAAAACATCATAGATCCATCACCATTGTTGCTGGAGCATCACCGAAATTCCATCCCTTGAAGTTTCCGTCTCGTTGGCGATAGCTTGAAGAAATGAGATATGTATTTCTCGCCCTAAGTTGTTTCTGAGATAAGAACATCACCTTTGATAAAAATGGGAATTTCAAAAAAATTCTTGTTTTGATATGGAATAAGATGGGTGGGAATGATGCCACGTCCCACTTTCTATTCCTTGCCTAAGCCACTGGTGGGATTGACACGCTTGAAAACACAAAGGCAATTCCCTTGGTTCCTTGCCTTGCTCTGTAGTCGTGAATTGATGTAGCCCAGCAGGTGGTTTAAATGGTGACAAACATGAGCGAAAATGAACAAGCATACCAACATGTGCCCCGTCTCTTTTGGTCCCTTGGGCTATTTTGTCACACCTGCAAAAACCATACTAACAACATTAAAAATAAAGAAAACTATTACTTCGACATTAAAAACCATACTTTCTTTGCAACTGGTTATTACATCCATCGTTGTTTTTTTTTTTCAATAAATCAACCAACCCAATAAATAAGAAAACTATTCTTTCCTTTTGGCTGCAGCTGCAGGGGATTTCTTTGCAGGTGCTGGGGTTTTCTTTGTAGGAGGTTCCTACAATGGAAAGCAACACAAGTGAGTCAAACTGGTTGAGCAAATTAGAAATTTAAGCACAATACAAGAGTACACAAGGACACGAAGAACATAACCGTGAAAACAAGGAAAACTTTTTCTCGTTTTTTATGATTCTAAGCCTTGTGAAAGCATAATATCTCGTGTCGGGCTTTCTTGACTCCTCACCCTCATCGGTCATACTTTCCGTGAAAGCAAGGAAAACTAAACATTATTAACAAATTATCTTGACTTTTCTAGTGCGTAGTACAAGACCCAAAAAACGAGATGTGTTGTTTTAACTCATGATTGCACTACGTGCTCCTCTTCTTAGACTTTCTTTATTTCCTTGGCGGATTGTAGATACGCATAGATAACAGTTTATTAACCTTGTTCAGTCCATTAAACAAAATCTAAATCAATAAATATACAGGTAAGGAACAGATGACTAGGGAAACACAAATTAGTACCTTGCAATCTCTGCGAAAATCATGCTCAGGTGAAAGATTAGGGAGTTGTTGACATGTATCATGTATAAAGCAATATGTTACTATAAACCATACAGACTTCATTGGTATCTAATCTCTTTAAGCCTTTCAAAACTCTCTCAATTAAGGCTTAATCAGACACAAAAAAATTTACACATCAGAAAATATCTTCATTATCAATACCTTCAAAATTCTTCTTTAAACTTAACACATACAAGATTCAATAATAAAGAATCTAACACAATACAAATTACCAATTTCGATGTTACAACGAAATAATCAACAATGGTATTTCAACAAATACATTACCATTTCATTCACCTGAAAGTTACATCCATTTAGTGAAATCCCAACAAAATCCCCAATCAAATCCTCCAAATCAAATCCCTAATATCATTAACGGAGCAGTAGTTCGAGAAAGCTAGGGTTTTCAAAGAGCAAGAAGGCAGATAGAGGATAAAGTTAGAAATTGAAAATCAAAACGAGTAACAATCGATTGAAAAATTGAAACCTTAAAATTTGATTAAACAAAACCAAACCCCAAAATCGATAAACAACAATGAATCTTACAAGACGATAAATACTTACATGATCTCGTGAAATCGAAACCCCTATACTCGCTAATGGATTATCGAAGATCGCTCTTAATGATAAAAAATTAGATAAAACCCTAAAACTCTGCGATGATGATGAAACTGAAATCGAAACCTTAAACCGTGATGATGATGATTACTGTGATGATTGAAGAACTGAAATCTTGGTGGAGAGAGAATAGAGAGGCGGAGGAGAAAAGAGAGAGATTAACTGGATGATTGATGAAAGACTCAAACCCTAAAAATCGATTAATAAATTTAACCCAAAATCGATTAACAAACTTACACAAGAAATCATAACACAGATATAAGAAAAAAGATATTAAATCGAAACCCAACTGAGCACCGATGAAGATCTGTGAATCTTCAGTGAAGAAAAAAGAGGGAGAGAGGCATGAGCAGAAAAGAGAGAGAGAAAGATGAGAAATAAGAAATGAAAATGAAATCATCCGATTCACCAAGGCATGGGATGAGGAGAGGCACACATGGGAGGAAATATCCTCTAGTATTACTGATCTTGGGTAGAAACATAATAGCACGCGTGTGAATGGCACACGCACAAACCCCAAGTGTTACGACCCTAGTGTGACCAAGCGTGTGACTAGCACGCCTAAAAAAAGATTCGTAACGGCTGTCCCCTGTTACGAATTTTTGGAAAATTCAACGGCTAGTGGTCACATAAAATTTTCGTAACGGCCATTTGTAACGGGGAATTTTGTAACGGCTACAAAGCCGTTACGAATTGCTGTTACTAATCCGGGAATTTGGTGTAGTGTCTGGAGTCGCACGGAGGAAAAGAAGCGGAAATCATTCAATTTGAGCAAGAAGGGCGGAAGCGTCATTTCGTATGCATATGCTATCGAGAGCACAATAGAGGATGAGGGGTTGACATTTTTTGGTGGCTCATGTCGGCTCATGGGGTGTCTTAAGTCATCCTCGATATCCCCTTATCTCCTCTGCACTGGCGGCTATATCCACCCCCTTTCTAACAGAGACCTATTATCTAATCATTTTGTCTCTCCTCATTTCACCTCAAATCAAGAAAGGAGTCTCTTCTCTAGGCGGCACCATTCATGGAAGTCAAAATCCAGAAGAAGATGATGATGTTAACTCAAGATGATGAAACCTGTGAAATTAGCTTAGGTCCGAGACAAATTCGTTGTTTGAGATGTGAATGGAAAGCGGATGGGTTCAGGGCTGAATTAGGATTTGATGAACAAGAAATCAGTTGAAGTTGGTCTGTGTCGATTTAGTGAATGGATCTGTCGAATTGAGAAGGAAGTTAGGGTATTGGAAGTTGATTATCTGTTGTTGAATCAAGGGGTGAATCTGAGATAGAAACGATGTTCTCTGAGATGGATTTAGGGTTCTTAAATTTGTTTGTCCTGGGGTTGAAGTTTAAGTGATGAATTAGAGATGGGTTTCGAGATTGGCTGCGTCTGTGATAGTTTGAACCAGAAATTGGAGAGGATTTGATGTGGAAGACGATAATGGTTGCTGCTGTGATTGGAGTTGAAGTTACAACATCAAGAGAAGATGGTGTTGACTGTATTGTTATTAAGCTCACAACGAATGAGATTATGAATGATTTGCAGTTCCTGATGGAATTGGAGTGATGGGTTTTTGCATTGTGCAGGGTCTGTGTACAAGGGTTGTTGGTGATGGCCATGGCTCGAGCATGCTGTGCAGTGAGCTGCAGAGTATGATTCTGTGGTTGCGAGATGAAGTGGTATTGACAGAGTTGTTGGCTAGTTGATGTTGCTGCCGAGATTTCGGGCGATTCTTTGTATCAATGGTGGCAATGGAAATGGAGATTGCGAGATGCAACTATGGCTCGCTATAACCGATGTTGGCTAGGGAGGTGATGAAAGAATGAAGAATGGTGGCCTGATTGAGATAGAGTGAGATTGAGTCTGCAATGCACGATAATGGCAATCGGTTGGTGGATAAAGTGCAAGGTGTTAAATGAGCTGTAATGGGAGTTAGCGCTTGCACTGGGTGGAATCAATGGTCTTTGTGTTGTCTTTGAGATGTAATTGCAGCAATGCAAAGTGTGTGGTCTTTGGGATGGATCTAGTGATGGTCAGGATGAGTTGAGCAAGGAATTACAAATGGTGCTACAAAAGACATGTCTTGCACTATGATAGTATATGTGGCTCGTTGACAATGAAATGGTAATAGATGGAGTTGGTTGTCGTGGCGATCCATGGAAAATGGCGGGACAATGTGAGCTAATGGGTTCCAGTGTTGGTTGTTGGTGGGCGACATTGCATACAAGTGTGTGTGGCTCGTGGTACAAGGGTGATGGCTGGAGATAATGATGCAGTGAAAATCAGTTGTAGGTTGTGGAGTTATGTCTTTACAGGTGAAGTGGCTTGAACTGAGGTGTTGCGGTCGAGTTGAAGCGGAGATTATATATGGATTACCAGGTGTGGGGTGATGATGGTGGATGTCAGAGTCGCAGCACCGGGTGGTCTTGTGTATGAGGCTACAAACATCGGCATTGGAGGATGAAGTGCAAGTCGAGTTACTGTAAAGTCGTGGGTACCGACTTGAGCTAAACAAGAAGGTGCAAATGATGCTATGAAGAGATGGGTCGCAATGCAACCTGGGTTGAGGAGATGCGAGATGGTGCTAATGTCATGGCTTGGTGGTAATGAAGTGGTTGTCCGAGAAATGTCATTGCGGGGAGAAGGAATTGAAATAGTGATGCAATTGGCGACGGGGCCATGATGGTCAGCGGTGAAGTAATGAAGACAATGATGGTGCATCAGTGGCTTGGCCTGCAAGATGGCTTTGGCCAAAACCGTCAGTGAGTTAGACTTTGACTCAACTCACTCAGCCTCTGATTCACACAACTCGGTCTGACTTGAGTTGACTCGACCGATTCGTCTTGACCGCAATATTCATCAAGTCCTTTTGATGTAAATTCTCTAACATTAGTAAGGGTGGTGAGCCTTTGCACTTTGTATTGTGTAATATGTGCTAGGAGTTTTTAAACGCAAATTTCTTGGGAACTATAACTAGTCTAAAATGTCAAAATATTCATTAGAGTTATAAGTCACTTTAATGGTCCGCATTCTGCATGAATATTTTTCTAAATTTCACCTAGTTATATTTGTAATATCGATTGTTTACCATTTGCATCTTAGGATGGTCTCGATCCTGTTTTACTTAAGACTTTGTAAAATGAGTGATATGCTCTCTTACTTAAACGCATAATGGAAGGGAGAAGGGGGTTGTGCATCTGGTACTTTAGAAAACACTTATTGAGAGATATGCCGTTACTTCGCATCTTGTCAATCTTTTTCCCATTTTCGTTCACTCAAATAAAGTGATATTTGTATGAGTTCTTTCAAAACAACCATCATGTCACAACCAAAGTTGCTTTATGGTTATGCCCAAAGCCTGTATGAGTCAGTTCCCAACATTTCATCGTCGGAGTCAATATGGATTCAATAATTCAAATATTATAGTGAATTACATTGTACTAGATTGACTCATTAGTTTCTCTAAAATATATTTCCTTCCAAATATATTAGAGACTATAAAAGATGCAATCAATTACATTCTCATCATTGTGAGTTTCCATATGATATCCACTTGCATGGGTCTCTTAGGAATTTAACAAGGTGATTAGCTCTCGGTACATATAGAGCTTTTGTGACTTTTAATCTTTGTTCCATCTCAGAAACAAAATTTGAGCATTCCTTTGCTCGATGATCCAATATCGTAGTCCCATTATAAATAATTAGTTCAAAAACTAGTGTATATTCCTTAAATTAGTGGGAGAAAAACCACTATCAGTTAGACATTGAATCTTGAGATATTTAATAAGTGGTGTGGCCTTATTCGCAACAAAAGTGGGATACTGGGATTCAACTCAAGTACTTTAGAGTGAATATATGTTACGTTTCAGGGGGGTGATATATTTTTCATCCAAATATATCTCAAGTGGATTAGAAAATTTATGTCTCGTGGTAATGATGTACTTTTCATTCCATCAGCGCAGACATTGGATCTAGTTCAATTAAATAATCAATTGGCTGTGGGCAAAGTCCTTTTTGTCATTAAAGTTGATGTGAAAATTGGTTGCTACTATGATACACACATTACATTGTGACCAGGTGCATTTCCAACTCTTTTATTTATGATGAGAGCTACAATTACATTTTAGCTGATCACATACTCGGTTGATACTTGTGTATTGGTGTTATTACTACCGAAGACAAAAGTACATCTTTGTCTAATGATACATATGTCTCTTTTCACATGTTTTATATGAGTCGGTACGTCTAAAATAAATAAATAAGCCCAACAAACATTCAATATTAAGCATATTAACACTAGTACATACCTCAAGCCGAGCTTTAATTACCACTGTACAGTGCATGCATATACAAAACCAAACTCCTGTGCCTATGCATATATATTTTGGTCCCCTGTACATATAAACGAACGGGACAGCCTGGGATCGGAACGGGACAGAACAGCTGCGACCCGGACTGGAGCCGGAATGGACAGAACAGCTGGGACCCGGAACTGAACAGAACAGGTGGGACCTGGAACTGGAGCCGGAACGGGACAGGACAGCTGGAAGCCAGAACGGGACAGGACAGCTGGAAACGGAACGGGACCGGACGGGACAGAGATTTGGCTTGCACAACTTTTCTTCTCCAATGAACGTGAACAGACGACTTTTCTTCCCCAGGTTTCCCATCAATCTAGATCCGCAAGCAACTCCCAGACTACAGAACGTAAGGATTATTAGGGATTATTATATTAGTCTAACTAATCCATGATTAGTACATACACAAACGGAATAGATTAGGATCAATCAAACTAATCCCTGATTTACAAATTAACGTACTAGATTTGTACCATCCCTGATTATTTGTTACATACACAGTACCAAAACCCAAATCATTGATCTTAAATGAAATCATCACTGTGCGTCTTCAGCAATACTCCTAAGCAGCATGAAACATCAGCTACAACTTCCCCCATCAATATAGTTTATTGAGAATCCCAGCAGTTCAAGACTCCTAAGCGGCATAAAACTTCAACTTCAACATCTCCCACCGATATGATTAATGAGAATCCCAGCAGTTCATGCCAAACGTGTCACAAAGTCTATCACTAAAGTTTATCTGTAGTTTCTAAGGGCCGGAAGACCTCAAACTTCAACTTCTGTTCGCATCAAATTTTAGCACTTCTTTAGTGTATTGTGCATCAGTATCTTTAGTCCTTGTCGTTGTCATTTGTAATTTAGTTGGAGTCTGTAATCCTTTTTGTTTTCTTAGTTACCCTCTCAGTAGCAATAGCATATTAGAACTATTAGCCTGAATCCTTCAAGGGAAGAGACTGGATTTTACCTCAAGACTCACTTAAAGTTTAAGACTCATTCTGAAGTTATGGATCGAGCCAAAAAGCAAAGTAGACGATTATCACTCAGGAAGCTCACCACAGCAGCAAGATACAAAAGCACTACCAACTTCAATCAATTGCATCGATCACCTCTACCACCACCCAAGATCCTATGGACACTGTCGTGTTCTTCAAAACTACTGACTTTTCTTGTGGAAAGCATTGACTTGGGCCTTTTGACCTTCGACACCAACATCCGCCAACGATGCAACTCTGATCCGAAGACTGTTATTCAGCTCAAGTATCATGCTACTATAGATTTATGGCTTACCAATCTAAATGTAATTGTTGAATCTTGGGGTATTATGCACCCTCATGTAATAGTCCTTTAGTAGTTTAATAGATTTCATGCTTCAAAAAAAAAAAATCACTTTGACGAGATCTACCTCCCAAAACAGTATACGTGTTATACACATCATCGAACCATTAGTTTTCTTTTGATTTTAAATTGAAACTATGTAATACAGATGGGACAAAAAGAAAGAGATAGAAACGGCCGCCGATATTTCTATTGGTTTTGTGCTCACTTGGAACAAAAAGAAAAAGACGGGAAGAATACAATCTTAGTGACGGCTAATCTGCTTTTTCTTATCAATTAAAAAATATATCGATTGTATTAGAGATAAGATGATTAAAAAGAGGAAACTTATCTTTTTCTTCGCTTGTGATGATTTCTCCTTCGGATGCGACTGATGATCATGAAACTCATCGATTTTGATCGGCTTCAAGTTGTTTTTCAAGAACAAGAATCAGTTGGTTAGAGCTTCGTGCTGATAACGTTTTGGAGTGATAATTAGGGGAAAATAAAGAAGCAGAGAGGAGTTTTCATTAATAAGAATAATAGGATTACATGGAACAATCCTTTACATATATGTGGAAGGGAATACCAATAGGCTTCCGTTTTGGACCGTACATCCAATGGCATGGGCCCTTTAACAATATAATAATTTTATGAAAAATTTCAGAGAGAAATTATACGGGTTATTTAACGTTTGATACCCGAAAATGTCCAACACCTAGCTTTGATACCCAATATTTTAAATATTATCGGTTGGTACCCAACTTTCACGTTGACTGTCAAGTCAAACTGCTGACCAAACCATCAGTTATGTAAATAATTAAAATAATTAATGAATAGTATTTACTTAACAACGTTAAGTCACCGTTAGCATGTGAAAAAAAGGTGATCAAATTAATTTGATCTTACAGTTGTAAATGTATTGATCTAACGGTTACGATTGGAACTTAAGTTGGTGGCGTTCTGCTCGATCGGGACTTTCATCGAATACTTCTGCGCATCTTTCCGTCGATGAAGATGTGAGTTTGTTCTGTATTTTTAACTCCTTATGAGATCTTCTTGTACCTGCGCATTCGAGTTCTGAAAAGAACGCAAATTTCATAATTATACGGGACTCTAAACACTCACAAATTTATTTCAAATTTTTTTTAAAAAAAAAATGCTTGAAATGAAAATTGTAGAAGTTATAAATCCCATTTGCAAGCAGGCAGGTTGTACTCAATCGCGTTTAATTGACCGTAACCTCGGTGGATAAAAACTATTGGAATGTATGGATTCTTGACCACCACAAGCAGCTGCTTTAGACTAGAGAGCTTGAGAACCTGTACAACTCAAAATCATCACCGGAGAAATACAACAAACTTGGTTCATTTGCTATAATTGGTTTACCATCTTATAAATATCCATCCAAACTCTTCATTGATCTGAGATTAGTATAAACCCATGTAACTCTTCACTCACCTTCTATTGGTCACAACAAATTGATGGCACCAACAACAATTTCAGTCCTTCCACAAACATGCAATACACCAAATTTAACAATATATCCGACAAAAAAAAGTATCCAATTTCAGTCCTCCAATTGATTGATTTTGATCGTAATTGTGCTTCTCCTGGAAAGAATTAAGATTAGAGAAGGTATTTGAGTTCCACACGAGTCTTGATTAGATCCAGTAGCATTTCATAATTTATCAAAATGATCAAAATTTTTGGCTGTTAGGATTTGGGTGTTAACGAATTTTGGATTTTGAGCCCTAGATATGATGTTGTTTCTGCTGGAAGTTTGAATCCTGAGAATAAGAAAGATGCTAGAGTTTCTGATCTCAAACAACTTCGAATTTTTGGCAAGGAAACAAGTGGGGAAGAAGGATGGGGATTATAAAAAAGTGTTATGTGACGTTAGGATAAGTGTAGTCATTGCTAGTATTGATATAGCTGATAAGGTAAAATCATATGTTCCGTAACCGAAATTGTAACTGGGTCGGGTAAATCTTTTGACTAGACAGTCAACGTGAATTTTAGGTACCAACCGTTAATATTTTAAATATTGGGTACCAAAGCTAGGTACTGGATATTTGCCGGGTACCAAACGTTAAATAACCCAAATTATACATCTAAAAACCGGGCTAAATTGGGTCATACGGTGATTAATTGGGGCTATACATTTCTTCATCCACCCCACAGAGAATGATAAGGGGTGTCTAAGTTTGATGAAACTACCATTTTACCCTCTATTAAATTTAATACCACCAATTTATCCTCATTAAATCCTTTAAAAAAAAAAATCCATTTCCATTTCCATCAAAATGAATAATTCAAAATCAAACGAAAACATTGGCGATAATCACCAAATTCACTAAAATAGGTAATATTTCGTTTTAGCTTGAATCATGTACTTTCTATTAACCCAATCCCCTAGAGTTAGTTTCAATAACACGTAATCACTCAAATAATCCAAAATTTTTTTTAAATCAAATTTTATTGGGGGTATAACAATTGGTCTACGTCAATGCACTTATAAAACGATTTCATTTAGAAACGGTTGTCGTTTATGCCCACAAAGGCCGATTGTCCTGGATGGGGATTACGGTTTGGAGGAATTGAACCGAGAATCGGTTTCGTTAATGCCCACATAGCCCGATTCTCGTATGGAAGAGATAATTATTTTTATATGTTTTTTTTTTGTTAGAATCGGATTACAAGAGCATTTTTATAAACCGATTCCTGTTGTGCAATGTCAGGAATCGATTTTTATATATGTATCGTGTAAACCGATTCTGGCTAACCCATTTTTTTCCAGTTAATACTCGATCATAAAATGAGTATGAAATCATACTCGATTTCATTTCGATTACAAATGAAAATTAAAATAGTTCCGTATGATTTTACCCAATTTGAAAACGAGTATAACTTTATACTCGAATTGAAAACGAGTATAACATCTTAAGCGATCCGAGATTGAGTATGCAGTCATACTCATTCTTAACTCGGGTATAGAATAAATTTTAATTTTATTTGATGTTTAACAACACATAATTCACAGATAAAAAATAAAAAATTTACACACAATCGGTTTATGTTGATGCCCATATAAACCGATTCTGGATAATCGGTTGATTTTCATGTCCATATAAACCGATTCTGGGTAGAAGCAAGTTTCAAAAAATCTCTGTATGTTTTTGAGGTTACAATCGGTTGACCAATGACAACATATACCGATTCTGAGTTGGTGTTCTTCAAAAAAATTCAAAATTTTGAATTTTGAATTGTTCAGATGATTCATTAACACAAGTTAATTTCACATCTAACATGATATTTTATCACTAATCACCCGAATTAACACTAATTAATTAGGGATAGATTAGCCATTAAACGTTTTCCATTTTACTTCAAAATATTTTTTTTTCACGTAGTAATAGGCCCAAATTAATCCTTATAGGCCCCAGTTTAACGAGGCTAAAAAATTGTTCATAAAGCCCAACGAATAAAAGACCAAGTGAAGCATGATTTTTATGTCCCATTATCAGCTTCATTATCCTTTATTTTGATTATATTTGTTTTTTATTCAACCTTTTACTCTTTTCCCCCTATTATTTATTAATCTTCTCTTGGTTGCTAAATGAAGTTGGTGCTTTAGCTAACATTCTAATAAAAAAAAAAGGAAAGAAAGAAAGTAAGATAGGCCCACCACGTGTGGCATAAAAGGCTTGTTAAATTGATGATGAGCAGACGCGCACTTATGCACCCCCCACCTACTCCATCGATCCATCTTTTTTGGAACTTGGGTATCACATACTCATTTTTTTTTTTTTTTGGATCATGGTCTTTTTTCCAGCGACGTATTCGGTTGATAAATATTTTTTATGGCATAACCGAACTAAGGTTCGGTTGGGAAATATTTTTTGTGACGTAACCGAACTATTGTTCGGTTGGGAAATATTTTTTGTGACATAACCGAACTATTGTTCGGTCAGGAAATGTTTTTTGCAACATAACCGAATTATTGTTCGGTTGGGAAATGTCTGTGAGGTAACCGAACTGACCAGTTCGGTTGGAAAATGTTTTCTGTGACGTAACCGAACTGACCAGTTCGGTTGGGAAATGTTTTTTGCAACGTAACCGAACTTATGTTTGGTTGGGAGTTATTTTTGCGAAATAGCCAAACTGTGTTCGGTTGGGAAATGTTTTTTGCAACATAACCGAACTACTGTTAGGTTGGAAAATGTTTTCTGCGGCGTAACCGAACTTACCATGGTACCAAAAAAAACCATCTTCGCCATTCGTTTTTTGATGTTAAAATGATTTCGGAGAATCCTTCACCCCTAAGTTGATACCGCCTTACAATACGAAATAAAGCCATAAATTCCACAACTCTAGCTCTAATCTTGTCGAATCGAATGAACAAGGCTATTTGATCACGGTTATGAGGGTTTGTTGTGTCTTGTTAATTTCTCATGAATTTTCCCCCAATAACTTTGACTCATAATACCATTCATTCTTCGTTCTTCACCCCTCTTTGGATAGTACAATATGTAGTTTCTGCAAAGAGATAGATCTTCATCTAGAGTAAATTTAGGAGTATTGGCTGCCATTTTTAGAAGATTTTGAGACAAAATGTTAACTATGAGACACATATTTATACCACTGGGTGTATAACGGCTATAAAAATAGCCGTTACTTGAAATTAGTGTCATTCAAATTTCAAAATACATAGTTCGGTTACATAACAAATGCATCGAGAATACCGAACTCAAAGGTTCGGTTGGTTCTGTTAATCATAGGTAACCGAACAGTGCAAACCATCAAATTTCAAAAGTTACAGTGTAATGTTCGGTTAGATTGCAAAATAAGCGAACCAACCGAACTTTTGTACCACCAAGTTCGGTTACCTGCAAAATTATACCAGGTAACCGAACATTACACTGTAAATTTTGAAATTTTCTTGTTATGAGTTCGGTTGGATTGCATTTTCTGCAGGTAACCGAAAATTGGAGTTCGGTTGCCTCAAAAACATTGCAGGTAACCGAATACAAAGTTTGGTTGTTTACGAGATTTAGTTTCTTAACCGAACTACCTAATTGTTTCTTAAAAATTTGAATGTAATGAAACACTTAACCGTCAAATAGCCAAAGTAATCCCTTAGAACACAAATTAAAAACCAAATATAAGGAATACGAACATAAGTAAACAAACTACCAAATCCGCCATAAAAAAGTATTCCAAATATAAGGAACCAAACTACCAAATCCGCAATTAAAAAGTCTTCCAAATATAAGAAACCAAAGTAATAATTGTTGCAATCACTCATTTACCACGACCACTACCAGAAACGTTTTTACTCTTGCGTTTATGAGCTTTAGGTCGTCCTTCGTCACTAGGAGTGTCATCTCCACTGCTTTGTTGTTCAACCATCCGACTTGAACCTTCCCCTTCTAGGCGACTCCTCTTCGACGGCATGGTCTGTCTTGGATCAACCTGGCTTGTATCGACAAGGTTGGGATTACAAACATTAGTTATTTGGTTGTAGAGGTCTGTTTGTTCTCGAGTATCCATCGGCTCTCCACTCCGGATTTTTGCCATCATTTTCTTCAACAATTTACCACTTGTCTTCACCTATTCTCATCAAAAACATAACTAATTATTATTTTTCAATACTTCATAACATTTTGAAAAACAAAAAATAAGAGTAAATTTCTTACCGCCGAATTCCACAAGATCAAGCACTAGTGGAAAATGGAAGTTAAACCACTGGCAGGACAAGAAGTAATATCGTTAAAAACGACTGTGTCCATCAGCAGTAATTTAGAAGTGGTTTTTTCCAAAACGACTGTGCCTGGCAAATGTTAAATTCTTTAAAAAAACCACTTTCTTCAACAGTAGATTGACAAGTACTGATAGTCACAGTAGTTTTTATTGATAATATTATATAAAAAAAATGATACTGATTCAGCTGAATCCAAAGCTGGTTCAACTAAATCAAAAACTAAAAGCTGAATCACAATTAAATAAATAATTTCAAAATTCAATTTAACAAATAAATCGATAATGACTGTAAAACTCAATCTGTATTGAAAAGTGTATTCACTTTACAATTTCAACTATCTAAACGAGTTCTGAGTCTGAAAATTTTCCAAAACTAAGTTGGAAATTCATAACCTATATTCATATTACAAGCTTAAGATAACGAATTGGCTCAACTCAGGAGCAAGGTTCTACCATTAGTTCATCATTAAGAATCTTCTTCTGAAAACCAAGATGCTCAAACCCAACTTAAAGCTGTGCAGCTATTCACCATGACCTTTTTTAGCTTTGCTTGCAGCAAGCTTGGACTACTCCATCCCGTTCAAGCTCATTCTACATATCATGCTTTTCATTATAGTTCTTTTAGTGATCACTGAAAATAACCAACAAGTTGATTAGTGGATGCATTAGTCAGCCAAGCTACAGATTTGGATGCAGTTAGGTTGGCTATAAAGGCCACATAAACTAATTGTCTCAACTGCTGAGATATTGAACTTCAAATTAACATGTAAAATGTCTTCAAGAATCTGAGTTCATACCGTTCACAACTTTAGAATTGTAGACAGTAAGTATAACTTCAAGAGCTTAGCTGCAGTAAGATAAATGTTCACAGATGTTTTGTGTGAATTGTGGTAAAATAAGTGTTCACATAGGACAAGGTATAGCTATTTGTTAAAGTTTTATTAGAGCTACAATGCCTATAAATGTTTGCGAACATCAAATAAACAATTTGAGAATAAGTTAACTAGCTAGGTAATACTTATCTTTCTTGCAGTGTTAGGCTTGTATAGTATGTGATAGCTGTGAAGTTTTAAAATCTGAATGGCAGGACTGTGGTGTACTAGCTGCACCAATTCCATTGGTCTTTCTGTTGTAGCTCCACCACTCAGTTCAGTTGATGCAAATTCTCAGAACCTACACAATTCAGATTAATATTTATAAACAACAGACACAATTTTAGAATTTTACTTTCTTCAACGTTAGTGTTCATGGATACATGTTTATGAGCTAATCAAAGATATATGCTTATGAGCTAATCAGTTTATGTAGAAAGATCAAAACTCATATATGGGATGTAAAACAGTTAGCTACTAATGCTTGTCTGTAATTATAATGAAGCTTGCTAAAAATGCACATATATCAAAGATTTAAGTTTATCTACATGAGTTGTTGTCCAGCTCAAATGCATAGGTTTTTAGATAGATATCATGTGAAGGGTTGAAGAAAGAGAAACAAGAACTTATCTTTAAATTAGTAGTTGTTCAAAGATGTTCACGACTCTGCAACATCCTTTTTACTCATTGCAACTACTCTCCATTTATAAATTAGATATAGTTCAACTCTAACACTGAAACAACAAGGAAGTTTAAGGATACGATATAATATATATTCTAGGTAGATCAAATTACACAACAATTCCAATGATATGTCGTCTAAATTTCACTTTGCATGTGTAAGGAGGGTCATGCTTAAATTTAGACAATGCAAATCTGGTAAACCATTTGCCAAAAATTACACATACAAACTAAAAAGGAATTCTGAAAACCAACTAGGGTGTTGAAATATTTTAATTGGGTGAATTAGTTTCGACGAGAAGTTGTGAACCTGCATTCTAATACAAGAAAAAATCTCTAGATTCCCTTTTTTTTGGATAACGAACACGATAGAGAAGACATGGAGAGAGTTGAATATTTATAGAACTAATAAACCACCTGTTCTTTCATATCGTCGTAATTATTCTTACTTGAAACCTCTCCTGAACCTCAAACATCTCCTGTACCTACACATGAAGTGATAAATTAAATTGCAAGCCCTTTTGAACCAAATCGACCTGCTCTGCCAAACGTGTAGAAAGAAAGAGATATTAAGCTTAACTGAACTCATGCAGTATTATAATGTCATCGAAACAAAGACCCGTGTGAAGTACAAACTTAAAGGCATGAAGAACAACAAGAGCTCAGAAACAAACCCTGTGCAAGTAAGTATCAGCAGAATCAAGCATATCATAACAACGTTGACCGTTCAATGTCTATTCCTCTACTAACCAAATACGTTGCGACAAGAATCCTATAATGCCCTCCCTTAAAAACTTTATAGTGAGTCAATTTCAGGTATGCCTTCACTTTTCTTAGTGCTTTAATTTGCATATTGAAAGGCAGATCGTACTCTATAGTTAAAACTCAACCAAAAAACGTAAACCATTATTTTAAAATAAATTACAGTAGTATGCCTATACATCAACCAAATCACTAGCAGATTTGCTAGGCACTTGCACCTTCATGCATACACATTAATGTAACAAGCTCAAAAGTAATTAAATGAAATCTAAGAAAGAAGATAATGTATACCATTATTTCTCGAGACATTCCGGAATCGGTGAAAATTGATAGGAAGTTGCACTCCACAAGTAACTTGTTAAGTTCAGTTGTTCTACTCATACTTTAAACCAAAGTAACTAATTGATTGAATTCCAACGCTTCTAGTAAATCCTTCAACTTGAGGTTTTTCTCCAGCTCGGTTAATTTTATGTAGTGCTGAGCAAAACATAAAAGTGACTAAAGAAAATGTTGGATGGGCAAAAAAAAAAAAAAAAAAAAAAAAAACTCGTAAGCAAATGTTAGATAAATATTACCTGCACGATCCCGTGTAGGGTCAACTTCTCCTCATCGTCAACATATACTTCCATTGGTTGTAAGTAAAATATCATATCAAAGCAGATTAGGTACTTGCTTCCTGATATTTGAACCAAGATAGTGCGAACAACACCCTGGAACATAGGATCCACAAACTTATTATTGGCTTATAAGTCATCAAGAAAACTTATAATCAAAAGTATATCAGGATGACAGGATTGACTATTTGAAAAGGATTAAGTGCCTAACTTTTCAAGGCAAGATCTTGATGGTAAAACTACCATTGAACACAACAACTTCAGTATCACGCTGGTAAGTGCTGAACCTCTCAAAATCTTGGCAGATCTGAGGTTGAGATATAACATAAATAGAGAATGATCAAAATCTTCATTACTATAACAACATAAAAAAATAAGGCATGTGATATGAAAGTTTAGTATGAACGCAAACCTAGTAAGCCAACTCTCGCGTATGACACAAAATTGGAAGAACAACTTGTCCACGGACATGCTCAACTTGCTGCAATGTCAAGAGGACAGAGACAACAGTTTTTCCCATCCCATATTTTGCTTGACAAATAACATCCATAACAAAAATAGCTTGAAAAATGCCTTCATGTTGAACTGATTGATAACCAAAAGATAAATTGAAGCTGAGGAACCTCAGTGAGTAAGATACAATCTCCAGGAAGCGAGAACTCTAATTGAAATGATTACCAATAAAAAATATTCCTCCAAAAACAGGAGGGCAGAACTAGTGTTTTTTACCTGCATATCAAACAATACACCTCAGAATGTAACTCCACCAATGTGAACTAAAATTACAAAGAAAGTAAACCCCCATAGCACCTACTCAACTTTAGGTACCAACATGACTAAATCAAAACTAGCCCACTAAATCAAAATCTAAATACAAAACTGGATACAAGCAGATACACAAATCAAAATTTAACCTCCCTATAACCTCATACATACTACAAGTCAACTTCATATCAATCTCACAAATCCAAAATCATATCAATTTCACTCGCAACATGTCAACTTTCAAAAATACAAAATCATTATCAATTTCATATGAAAAATTCCAACTTTCCAGAAAAATCAATCTCAAAATACCAAAATTACATCAATTTCATTAGAAAAATTTCTCATTTCTAGGGTTTTGAAAATCCTCAAAACAAGCTCACTGCTCAGTCTCAAAAGACCATTCAAAAACCCAAATCTAAGAATCAAAAACAGAAATTAAATGAATCAAAAATAGAAATTAAATAAAACCCATATCTAAAGTCTCTCCATTTTAGAAAACTAACCTCAGAAAACATCGAAGTCTTTTAAGAACCTTGGATTTCTTCTCACAAGATATGTATGACGGTTTAATTTGTGATAGATCTCTTTGAATACAAAGATGAAGCAAAACCTAATATCGATTCACAAGCGACTTACTGTTATGATTGAGAAAAAAAATTGTCTAAAAGATAGAGAGTGATTAAGTTGTGAGGGGAAGTAAAGAAGAAGTGAAGGAAGGGGGCCGAAGGAGTGCATACCGAGATAGAGATAACATAGAGAGAGGATCGTATAAGTTGCTTTATCTCACCGAATATCTCACATGCGTTTTTCATCTATAACGAGAGCTCTGTATTTTTACAAAAATACCCCCTAAGGATACTACTGTGTCTGAGACAAGTTTTGATAATACGACTGTGACTCACAGCACTTGTAGTTACATCTGCCAGTTAGCAGTGGTTTTCGTGAAGACCAGAAAGTGGTTAAAAATTCATTTTCCACTAGTGAAGGCCTTATCACCACACAGAGGGGTATGCTTCATAATTTTCTTAGCCTCTTTCTCCACTGCCTTCGCTTTTGTTTTCTCAGCACGGGCTTGTTGGACAGTGTTTATTACACGAGGATGAGAAAAATGTTCATACCATTCCATATATCTCTCGTCAGCGGCATTTGGCTCATCAAACGAATCTTGTAACTCTTCAATTGGAACAAGATAATCCCCAAAGTTCTTCCAGTGGTCCATTGATGGAGCAGGATCGTATTTGGGGGTGAAATTCATCTCGGTGTTCTTAGTTCCCTGCTTCTTCACCTTGAAGTTGAAGTTTTCCACTTGTGGGACACTTTGGACACAAGAAACTTGTCTTAATACTCTTCGAGGATTACACATTGTACAACCTCCAGGATGAAACAACGGTCCATTATACGCCGCAACAGGTGAGAAATCAATAACCTTAACATCCTCCTCGTCTTCATCTGATGGAATGGTGTAAGGATGGAAAACCACATCTTCCACTGTTAACTTATCCAATTTCTCCCTCAACTCCAACACCTTTTTTTCTTATTCTTTTACTGTGAATTCAAAAATTCATATTTACCAGCTGTAGGCTTCCCATAAGGCCAAGGAGTGTGAGCATGAGACAATTGCACTTCTGGGAAGTGGTCGTACACCCAAACCTATAAGAAGAGGCAACAAATAATACATTCGCAATATGATTAGTAACAATACACATTCATTCACTTATATATTGAAACACACAAACGATAATTTAAAGGGGTACTTAACAAGGGTGTATAAGCCTCCAAAATATGAACTCTTAAGCCTCGAAGCTTTTCCGAGTTCCTCTTGAACGAATGAAAGAACCGAATGCCCCAATAGTAGTTGTTCACCTCATTCGGGGGTCCAATAGGCTGGAGGTAATGAGCATTTACCACGTGACTGAAGTGTCGGGGAAAAAAATAGTTCCTAGTTGATATAACAAATAAGCGATCACATGGTGCTAATCTTCTCCTCTGTTATCACCAACTTTCCTCGAGCAACCAATTCTTTGGTCCCTGAAAACTCATCAAACAAGGTTTTGAGCTTGATCTTTTTCAACTTCTTCTTGTACGTGCGGTCTGCCTCAAACTCATTATACTCATCACCTTCCTTAGGCTCTTTGTTAGCTCGTCTAAACTCACATTGTGCCTTTTTATCGCTCCATTCTAGACACCTTTCGACTAGCTTTTCAAGAAGTTCATAACTCATCGAGGGATCGTAGCCATATCGAACACTTTTTCTTGTAATTGGTAGGGCTGTGATTCTAAAACAATCATCCGAGTAATTGCCATCTCACCAAAGGGTGGATGAAAGGTATCCGTCTCTGGATAAGACCTCTCGGCAAATGCGAATAAAGGATGAACCCTCAAATTTTTGGTGCGCATGTTGTATCCCGTTCCATAGTACACAGTCAAATACCGCCAAGAGGACCTCATCACACTCATTTTCTATATTCCATATCTTGTTCTTTTGACGTTTCAAAACACGAACAACATTATTATGATCCTACAAAGCAACATCATATCTTATATATTAATATATAGAAAAGAACAATATATATCAAAATATAATAAGATGACTGAGAAATCTTGATGGTTAAGATTGAACCATACCTTTGTCGCAAAGATCTTGGCAGCCCATGAGTTTTTGTAGCCCATCAATACCTCCCATCCATCTCTTGGAGTACCATAAGTTGGATTCTTTGGAGGCAAACACAAATTGTCATCAGGAATGTAAGAATATCTAGCACAAGGCCTTTTAGGCGTCTTTTTAGGTTTCTTTTGCACTATTTCTACTTGTGCCTCTTCCTCTTCGACTTCCTCTTCATCCAACTCCTCCTCCGATTCAAAGATCATCCTTATCTCCATCTTCCTCATCTTTGTCACCCTCATTTGGTTCACCATCATCATTGTCATCCTCATTTCCTCCTCCTTCACATGGTTCACCATCATTGTCACCCTCATTTCTTCCTCCTTCAGCTGGTTCACCATCATTGGCACCCTCATTTCCTCCTCTTTCAGCTGGTTCACCTTCTCCACCTTTATGTTGTTCTTTATTGCCCATCTCTTCCACGATCTGTTCATTAACTTGTTGGATTACGTTGTCAACATTATCTCTATTAACACCATCTTGGATCACAACACCCGGTAATGACCCACCTCTATACTTAGCATTTTTGGTTCCACGGTGACCGGCATCACAATGTACTTTGCCTCGAGGGGTGGGAGTTCTAAGATCTTCCAGTAAAGGTTTGTTTGATTTTTTGCCTCTTCCACTAATCAAGAAAACAAAATATATTAGCTTAAACGCTAAATGATTCACTAAATCAGATGCAACATAAGGGTTCTCAGCGTAAGGTTTGGTTAATAGCAAAAGTTCACGAAAAATAGGCCAACTCTAATTTTGGGGACCATAGTATAGTTCGGTTACCAAAGATTTTTTGAGAACAAACCGAACTCAACATTGGTAAATGTTAATGAAGAGTTCGGTTTGTCAAAATTTTTTACGAACAAACCGAACTCAACATGTTTGCAACTACTGAAGAGTTCGGTTTGCCAAGATTTTTTGTCAAGAGTTCGGTTACATTTTTTTTCCCAGTAAAGTTCGGTTACTTTCTAAGGTTAGATTTTTATGCGAACAAACCGAACACAATAGCACAGTTCGGTTACATAAAAACTCAAATTAGCAGGCAAAATAGCAGAGTTCGGTTACATGTGAAAAAACAAATTGTTGTAAAAAAATTTAAGTTCGGTTAGAAAAAAAATTTAGGCTTCTTTGCGATCTAACCGAACTGGCCGTTCGGTAACCTAGTTTTGATACCTAGAGAACCGAACTCACTTTTCAGGTTCTTCCTTTCTTTAGAAGTTCGGTTAACAAAATTGGGTTTTAGAAACTCGACCCTACCCGAACTATGCACTCAGAACTTCCATTTGAACCCTATTTTGATGATTTCTATTCAATTAAACGAATCAAAATCAAATTAAAAGTAATGGGTTTGTTGCAAAGTACTGCGAATCGGTCCCATGGCGTAATCAAAGCGTCCACAAGCGCTATTATAATGGATTATGGCTTCACTTGGTTGTTCCACTTCTTTATAAATCGAAAATCACTCGGGTGATTTGCTAGATGTCCCAATCGAGGACCTTCTCCTTGAAGTCTTTTGGTTTGCTTTCGAAGAACCATTCTTATAGTCGATTGATTAATCGACGATGAAAATTTTATGAATCGACGATTAATCGATGAAGACGATGTTGAAATGGGGAAGAAGAGAAGAACAAGAGGGAGAACAGTTTTCTCCTCAAAACTGTTTTTTTTTTTTTTTTTTTTTTTTGTTTTAGATTAAGTTAGAGGCAGTTATTAGGTTAGGGTTAATTTTAATTAGGATAATGGGCAAATTGGTAATCACATGATTTTTAGGACATCCCTTAACATTGTAGGGTAGGGGGCCTTATAAAATAATGGTCCCCCAAAAAAAGGCTGGTCCCAAAAAAAAAAAAAAAAAGGTTCTTAATAATTCACTATTTGGGAAAAGATTGGAAATCAATTTTGAAAAACATAGAAAGAGAAACAAATTACCAAACTGAAGCCCAGAACTATAAGTCCAAGAAATTACAAATATACTCCGTCCGTCCCACTATTAAGTGACCTAGTTTAAGTTTGCACAATTTTTAAGGCAAGCAAGGGGGAAAGTATTTTTAAGCACTTTTACAATTATACCCTTAAATAGTGAAATTTTGAAGTGATTTATCTTTCAAACTACACCACGGATGTTCGCAAAACTTCGTATTCATTGAAAATCATTTTAAAACACCTACGTAACGAATATAAACATGACTATCAAATTATGCATATTTTATAATCAATTAAAAGGATAATTTTGAAATATCTCCTTATTTAAATACATATGCCACTTAATTACGGGACAAAATCTAAAAGAATT